>APFE030177949.1:54310-66280 GCA_000404065.3 Pinus taeda
AAGAAGCGATTTGGTTTAAAGGTTTGTTTGGTGAATTTGGTAGGTTGCAGGACAACATCAAGTTATTTTGTGACAGTCAAAATGCAATACATTTGGCTAAGAATCCGGCCTATCATAGTAAATCAAAGCATATACCGATCAAGTACCATTTTGTAAGACAGGTTATCACTGAAAGGGGAGTCTCTCTTGAAAAGGTGCATACAAAAGAGAATTGTGCAGACATGTTCACGAAACCAGTTTTGTTAGAGAAGCTACGCTGGTGTTTGGCTTCTCTTGGCTTGCAGAAAAGATAAAATAATAATAATAGGGCATCAGGCTAATTGTTGTCAAGGTGGGGATTGTTGAGATTTTCTGTTTTGCATAAGATAGGCAAAATCTCAGTAGATGACAACAATAGGAATCAATTCCGAGATTAGCTCCAGGTTGTTGGGAGATGATTAATGCCTCCTATATTTGATGAAAGTGAGTTAATGAGGTTGTTAGATTCCCTTTGCTATAAAATAGGCAACCATTTAGATTGTTTGCAATGAGGGTGAGAGTTTGTGAGGATTTAATTATGTAATCTCCTATTTGATTAATAAAATTGCCGATGCCTATGTTGTGTGGACGTAGCCCAGATTGGTTGGGTGAACCATGTTAATTGTTGTGTCTTTATGTGTTTGATTTATCTGCGGAGTCTTTGATTTAATATGCTGTGGATCTGATCTCCAACAGCAAATACATTCTCCATCTAAGATCCAGGAGCTCTCATAATTGACCATCAAATTCATCCACCACTCGAGATATTTCGAGGTATTTGGCATCTAAAATTACATTTATTTTAAGAGTATTTAAAAAAAAATATATTTACTCACACTTTTGTAACTTGCTTTCACTATTGTAACGAAACATGAAAATGAACACTACAATAAAGAATGAAATCCTTAATTTGACTCACTCAATATATCCCCAATATAAACTCACTCAATATGATATTAACCCAATAAAACCCCTGTATCAAGGACATTCTTCTTCTCTACCTTGAAGAGTTGAATCCGGAGTTTCTTCAGCAGGGCAGCGTAACATTGTGTCGTAAGAAGTTCAATTTCAATATAACACGAGGCCTTCAATTCCTCTACGAATACGGAGATGGCATATCCATTTCTAACAAGTGAAGGACCAGATATTCAAAATTCTCGTGGAACAAGTACCTTTTGGGCAATCACGGTGATTGCGTTAGCGGCTGCATATATTATGTTTTTAATGTCTTGAGCTTCTTAACTCTGTATGAGCGTGAATTAAATAAATTGCCCAGAATGAGAATCCCATAGTTTTCGCAAGTGTTTTCGCCCTCGTTTGACTAAGTTCGACCATAATAACTATGGAAATTGTTTCCAGCAAAATCATATTTAAAGTGATTGCTACTTTAAAGTAATAATTATTTTGTTTTCACTATTTATTTTTATATTTGAAAAAAATGATGAAAATTATTTTGTTTTTACTATTTAGTTTTATATTTGAAAAAAATGATGAAAATTAATATTGTAATAATTTATTTTATTTTTATTATTTAGTTTTATATTTAAAAAAAATTGAAGAAAAACAGGTTTCTCCAGATATTTATGATTTAAAATTATAAATTTTAGAATTTAACAATATATATTTTTTTAATGATATAATTTGTGGTAACACATAAGTTAAAAGTATGGATGAAATAATCAAATTATTTACCCAATAAATTTTAAACTAATGATATCATATATATTTTTATAAAGCAATATTAGTAAGCCTGAATTTGAGGCCTTCAAATTCTTGAATCACAACAAAGACATTGTGGTTCTTAAAGTCAACAAAGGAAGGGTTTTTGTCATCCTTGACAAGGAAGATTATCGCCAAAAAATGTTGGATCATCTTTGTATTACTTGCAGCTATAAAAAGCTTGTCAAGAATCTCCTAAAAAAGATCTCGAGAACTGTCGCGCTAGCTATAAAGTCTAGTAACTCTATGAGTTCCTTTTGCTATAAACTCATTGAGAGTAGCCCCATTACTCCAAGGATCTATGGGCTTGCAAAGGTTCACAAAGAGGGGGCTCCCCTCAGACCCATTGTCAACACCATAGGTGGTCCAGCCTACCTTCTTGCAAAGTACCTTGCCTTCAAGATTAGACCCCTTATTGGCTTCGAAGAGTCATTCGTCAAAGACTCTTCGTCATTTGTTCAGGAGCTTAAGGGCATAAAGTTTGACCCTGGAGACATTCTTCTGAGTTTGGATGTGGTCTCCCTTTACACTTGCATTCCGATAAAGGAGGCCATTGAGGTCATCAACTGCCTCACTGATCCTGATACTACTCATTTAGCTGAAATTTGTCTTACGTCTACTTTCTTTAGTTTTGAAGGTGAGTTCTATGGGCAGTTCTATGGGGTTTCCATGGGCTCACCCCTATCCCTTGTTGTTGCTAATATCTTTATTCCGACTTTGAATCCAAGGCTTCGGCCTCAACCTGTCTCCTGCCCAAGATTTGGAAAAACATTGTTGACAACACAAGTGTCATATGGTCTCATGACTAGGAAGAGTTAGATCTTTTTTTCCAACATCTCAACAATTAATCCCCTTCCATAAAGTTCACCATGGATCAGAAAGTAGATGGTTGTTTGCCTTTCCTTGATGTTCTCATTTCGAAGAATGATGACGGTTCTTTCTCCCACCAAGTGTTCAAGAAGAAAACTCATATTGAGCAATATCTTCATGCTAGCTCCCATCATTTCGCTCCTCAAAATTTGAGTCTTCTCAACATGCTAGTGACTCGTGCGCTAAGACTCTCTGATGAAAATAACTTTGATAGAGAGTAAGCCCATCTCCGTAACGTTTTTCTTAATAATGGTTATAGTAGGCACCAAGGTGTGAGAGCTTTCCTTAAAGCCAGCAAAGGTCCCAAGGTTAAGAAAGGCCCTAAAGATCGAGTCTCAGGGGTTGATCTTCCTTTCATCCAGGGGACCACTGATAAGATTGTGAGAATCCTCACGAGCCATAATGTTCCCCCAACCTTTAGACCCCTTAACACAATCTGTAGCTCCCTTAGATTTGTAAAAGACCCTATTGTCCATAAGGACATGAAAGTGTCTATGTTATTCCTTGTTCCTATGGGACCCCCTATGTTTATGAGACTAGGCGCTGTATTAATCAAAGGATTCATGTGCACTCAGCAGACATAAAACATGGGAGGACTTGGTCTTCCACCCTGGGAGAACACAGAGAAAAGCCTAAGCATCACATATGCGTTGAGGAGGCCTGTCTTATTACCAAGATTGCCCCATTCCATCACCGGAAGTTTAGGGAGGCCATAGAAATTGAAGAAAGGCCAAGCAATCTCAATAGAGATGATAAATTAGCAGTTATTGGATCCAAGCCCTTTCATCATAGTTATCCTTTCGTTGCCGCCCCTTTTGTTGTTCCTTTAATTTCTTCTAGATTATAATTAGTAATGTGATGCTTTTATATGAATAGGCACTAAATTTATTTATTTATTTTTACGCGTTAATTAATTGACATAATGTATAAATAAATAATTTTTTTTGTACTTAAACAAAGATGAAGGTAGTAGAAAGATAGGAACTAATTTTCCGTTTTATATATAAATAAATAAAATTAATAACCGAATTAACAAACAAGTTGTAAAAACCATATTTTCTCCTTATTCTTCTATAACTTGAATTTAATTTCCAAATACATATTTAATATAGTTCGATTCCTTAAAAAAATATAGTCATATATCTATCTAACGTCTTATTATTTTTCTTATTATTTCTTATAATACTTATAATATAAGTTTTATTTAATTGAATGTAATTAATAAAAAATAATTATCCCAATATATCTTTAAAGATTTAAATAAATTAGATTAACAAGGGATTTAACAACTAATTGACTTCAATTTATTTTCCAAATGGGTTACTTAAACATTGATCTAACTAATTAGGTTATCCACCTATATAAACATTTATTAACTTTTCTTATTATTTCATTTAATAGTAAGATATAGGTTTTTATATAGTCTATATAGTTTTAATATAAAAAGGATTATTATTAATTAATTGATTTATAGTTCACATCTAATCAAATAATAGACATAAAAAAGTTATATTAGTTAATTATTGATTTATAGGTTACATTTAATAAAATAATGGAAATAAAAATATAACATAAATAAATTAATTAATTAATTAAATTTTTTTGTCCCTATCTCTTGGTCCAGTGCACTCATTCCATCCAATATAGTCCAATATAGTCGTTTCCTCAAATATAGCCATTAAATGATCTCCTCTCATTTAACCTGTAGTCATGAACTAATTCTTCAAGTTGTCTTGAGAATAAACTACACTTGTTGATTCAAAACGTATACAATATAATTTTCACCAAAAAAAACTCTTTTCTATACAATAATATAAAAATTATTTGCTTTATTTATAGAAAATGCCCATACATTCTATAAATACGATTTCTTATCATAATTCCCACTCAAGCGAAAGAGTACAATACTTTACGTACAAGGAAATCTTGGCTCCTTATCTGCATTCTATATCATTAAAATAAAGTTCTAATAAAGTTGGTAGATCCTTTCATACATTTTATTATGAGTGTGGGTTATAAAATAATACGATTTAAAAATTTATTAACCAACACAAATTTTGTTTTCGAGGTGAAGAAAAATATATGATAGGTTTATGATTGTGATTATAAATTGGAAAAGGTAAAATATTTATTATTTATTGATAAAATATAATTTAAAAGATAATTAAATAATTTATATTTATATAAATAATTTATATCGAATAAAAATAATAGCTATTACATTATATTAGTAAATTGTCATTATATATAGTTTTAAATTTAAATATTAAATATAGTATTAAAATTTAAATGTAATTTAAAATCTAAATATTAATTTATATATTAAAATTTAAAAATAAAACTAAAACCTAAAAGAGAAAACTAAACCCTAAAATTTAAACTTAAATATAAAACCATTAAAGTAAACCAAAAATTTAATTATTTCGATGGTTGTTCAATGCTGACCATATTACTTTGGAATTACGGTATCGTTTTGGTGGTATTATCTTTTTATTTTATAAGTTTTTTTTGCAAGTTCGTACTAAGTTTTGCAAATTTACTTTATATTCTAACTTTTCATAAGTTAAAACTAAATTTGTTGTACCATAACTCTCTCTGTTTATATTTCAAAATCTATAAAAATCATCATTAGATTTCTGAAGTTAATTACTATTCTACATAGATTAATCCAGCTTTTGTACCAGCAGGACCAGTGGCAACAGCAGAAGTATAGACAGTTGACCCATTTCCAGTTGCTTTCAGCCTCTTCATTAGATAGGCCCAACATCATGTATGCTCGTAACATAATGACGATTATCTTAAAATTCCAATACTCCCATTGTTTCCCGCTTTCAGTTGTCCGTCTTAAAATTGACATCAAACCCATAAATTACACAGGGTGATGATCATCACCATATAATTCTTTCCAATTAAACTTAAACAAAACACCAACTACCAGAAAGGCGTGGTCAATCGATGTTGCAGCCATCCCGGGAAAATCAAATCCGAGAGTTCTAGAGATCATTTTCTATCCACAGATTCTGCTGGCGGTGATTGCTGATTAAGATTTTCTTTCCAACCTTAATGCACTTTAATCTGAGGCTCTGTCGAAATAAGGCAGCCAGCCTAAGTGGTATTGTAAATCGAGGCATGTAATTCAAATATTTGGCAATAGGAGAGTTTCTAAAGAGAAACGGAAAATAATCGATGGCGAGCAAAATTGGCTTTGGCTTTTCCACTTAACATGTGGCATAGAAGCTCCACCAATTCATGAAGTTGACCAAAAAATTGAAAATAGTGGAAGATTAGAACCCACGAAAAAATGAAAATAGTGGATGATTGTTTTTAGTATTATGAATTAGTTAAATAATATTACGTTAGAAATATTAGTAATAAATCATTGGAGTGAAATTCTATTAAATTTGACTAACTCGAAATTGAACTAGGATATTTGGATGGACGGTTTTGATGCCTAGTAGGTGGTAGAAATTAGATTCTCTAACACTCTCCCTTAGTT
Source organism: Pinus taeda (assembly GCA_000404065.3). Taxonomy (NCBI): domain Eukaryota; kingdom Viridiplantae; phylum Streptophyta; class Pinopsida; order Pinales; family Pinaceae; genus Pinus; species Pinus taeda. Next base: position 60,414 of record APFE030177949.1, read on the forward strand.
ACAACCACATAAAAATTCAATTAAAATGGCTATGTAGCTTTACAATTTAAAAAATTAACTTCAACTAGATTTACATTTCTTCTTTGCTTCTTCCATATCCTTTACCCTCTAAATTATTTCAACTTTTTCTTCTTATTATATCCTTCACACCTTATTTTCCTCATTTGTTGGTGCAAGTCTTCTATTGTCCGAGGTTGTCTAAGAATGTCTTGAACTTCTTCAAAAAATTTCTTCTATGTGGACTTTTGCCACATGTCATCTATTGTTGTGTTCTTTTCATCATCAATTTGTTACAACATAAGACTATAATACAATTTTATCTCTTCATGACCCCAATACCTGAACATTTCATTAATTTGTTCATCATCCAAGTTATCTTCAAGGTTCATTTCTACAGCTTCTATGTAGACTTTATCTAGACACGTTGTTGCAAGTGATGCTTCAACGAAATTTAACTCTGTTTCATAATCGTCTTGCTTACCTGCTTACCATATTGGTTTTGTTCCTTGTGCTTTGCAATGAGAGTTTTCACCTATTGCGCTTCTATATCTGCCTTTCCCTCTGTTTTCTCTTTATGGGCTTTCTTCTTTACCTTTGCCTCTATTTCTATTTCTGTCTTTGTCTCTTACACTTCTATACTAATCCATGTTGGTGCAGACAGGTTTTTGTTAACTTGGTTTTCAGATTAAAGTGAGATTACCTCACCAAATAGCATCATGTCAATATGATATTTTTGTTGCATCATCTACAATCATTCATCACTAGTCAACAAATTTTCATCAAAATTTACATCAGTGATATTAATTATTGATTCACCATTGTATTGATTGTTCTGATGGAAACTTCACTGTCATCAACAAACTGTGTTGTTGGGTTTACCAAAATTTCATCAAAAAAATTTATTGCTCGATTCATCAAATTTCCATCCACTTTCAACTATGCATAGTGGGATTCAGGAGAATTTATGCACTCATTCTCTGCTTCTTCTACAAATTTATCATAATCATCGTCCACTTACGATTGTGCACCATTGTATTCAACAAATGTTTTATCTCGATGTAGATTTACTTCTACAGATCTACCTTCATCTTACACTTCAATGCTCCCCCTTACACCAACACCCTTGTCAAGGGTATCCCTGGCATCCTTGGTTGTCTTCACATCTAAAATGAAGGAAAGAATGTTGTCATCTACATATTCGTTTATGAATTTTGATGCAAAAGAATCATTTTGCCTCTTCACTTCCAATTAATTTTTTCAAACATATTGAACATCCCCTAGTGAAGCTTCAACTTTCTTAGACTCTTTAATTTTCCTATTTATTGTCGCTCAACAAATAGATAAATTTACAGACATAAAAGTTTCATATAATTACCCTTTTATAATGGCTTCTATGCTACTCGTCTTCTACAAAACAAAAAAATCTACCAATAAAACACTTACTCAAAACTATCACAAACCCCTGTTCCATTGTTTCTACCAAAGAAAATAATATTTCAAAACTCAACTTATCTCATGAAAATCCCTTTATTAAATAGACCCTCTTGAAAAGGAATTTCTATATCTTTTGTCAAAAATAATATTTCAAAGCTCGCAACTTATCTCATGAAAACCCCAATTTCTTTATCTTTTGTCCTTCTTAAAAGGAACAAACAAAAAAACCATTTTGTTAATTATTGGACCCCTTTAATTACTTGAGCCTTTTTAATTACATAGATCCTTCAAAAATGATACCAACACACTTGTTCTAAATTTGTATGAGAATTTTTGCGAATAAAAAGTAATCTTCAAATGAAACACCTGTTGAAGATAATGGAGAATATCCTAGAATAGGTAGAGCTGGTTCACGTAACCTCAGGATAGGAATTAGTTTCTATTTCTTAGGATGTTGTTCTAACTTCCCTAAAACGATTTTTTCTATTTAATGTGTAATGTGGATGAACAATGTAGAGCGTTCTGCAGAGCCAGACTCTCCTAGTTCAGAATCTCTTTTGTAGAGATGACCAATGAGTTTTATTTCATTTAATACAAAAATTTCCATTTTTATCATGGCAATAGAGCGTCAGGGCTGAGGAACTTGTATGCTATCTGGTGAGTGCGACTAAACCGATATCTTCGCAGGTTTTGAGTGGATAGGTATGACGATAGCACTATTACACTTCTTTATTTTTCAACAGTCTTACATCTACAACAGTCTTAGATATTAGGTGTATATCTGCGATAGTCTCAAATATTAGGCATACATCTGCAACGATGTCTCAGATATTAGGTGTACATCTGCAACAATCTCAGAAAATTGTTGTACATTTGAAACGATCATGTAAACAACAAACAAGCTCCAAGAGAAGGATACATCTTGGAGAAGGCTGCAGAAGATGACAATAGAAGGTTGTCTGGAGGCTGTGAAGGAAGCCATGATGATCTGTTGGTGTGCTGCAAGATCAAACAACATTGAAGATCAATGATCTGTCTTTCTCACAGATCTGGGGTAAATTTAGCATCTTCTTTTACCTGTCCAAATTTTTTTTCTTCTAAATTGCCAAGATTAATAACAATATGTTTGAAGCATGCTTGAATGAGCATAACAAGCTAGATGGTTCTAATTATGCAAATTGGAAATTCAAGATGTAGACTCTCCTAAATGTTCAGAGTGCTTGGATGATTGCGAATGGGGATGAGCCAAAGCCCGTGGCTGGATCAACATCAATCCTAAATTGGGAAAAGTAAGAAGGTAAAGCAAGGACATTGTTGAAGATGTCAGTGAACTACTGAATCATACCACACATCAGAGAATGTAAGACATTTAACAAGATTTGGGGGATTTTGAAGGAGTTGTATGAGATCAGGATTTCAAATCATCTTCTGTTCCTCAAGAGTAAGATCCTGTCCCTGAATATGGAGGAGAATGAAACAATTTCTTCATTCATAGCAAGGATCAAAGACCTGAAGAACAAATTGGTAGATATTGGTCATACAATTGATGATTCAAATCTTGTAACCATTACAATGAATGGTGCCACTGATGATTACCAAATGTTGATCGCTGGGATAAATGCTAGAGAGAATATCCCGAAATTTGAAGAGCTGACATGTATACTGATGCAGGAAGAAGAAAGAAGATCAATTCTGAAGCCCCAGAGTTCGATCTTGCATTAATGGCGAAAAAAAACTTCTTCAAGGGGAAAGGAAGTCCACAATAGAAAAACAGAGCAAACTTACACAAAAGACCAAATCAAACCCAAGGTATGCATCCAAATAGAAACTACTCTAAAACTAAATTTTTTTATTACGCAAAACTAGGTCATATTGTGCGGGAGTGCCAAAAGAAGAAATATCATGAAGAACAATAGAAGCAGAAAAGACATGCAAGTCATCAAGCGAATAATAATCATGTGCAGAATTTCAGATTGTTCATGGAAGATCGTGAAGAGAATGTTGATGCAGACATCTGGTATGTAGATTCAAGAGCATCAATGCACATGACAGGGATCAAGCATTTGTTCGAAGATTTTAAAGAAACCAATGAAGGAGCACAGATTTACCTAGGTGATGATAGAAGTCATCATTATCAAATCAAAGGGTGTGGGAAAGTTTCTATCATTCTACCTAATGGTAATATCAAATGAATTCATAATGTTATGTATGTTTCTGGTGTAACAAAGAACTTTATTTCTGTATCCATGATTACAGATCAAAATCTGAAAGTTGAATTCTTTAAATCTAAATGTTATATTAAAGATCTGCTAGATGGCACGAAGACAATTGTTACAGGAATCTGAATAGGAGGTCTGTACAAGCTGGATGTAAGACATGCACCAGTTCAAGCATTGACAACAGTGAGCCTAACTACAGAAGAGCTATGGCATCAGAGATTTGGCCACATCAACTACAATGATTTGTTGTTACTACAAAAGAAGGAAATGGTAAGAGATCTTCCTATGCTAAAGAAAGTACATAATGATTTTGATGCCTGTACATTAGGAAAAATGCATAGAGAAGAATTCCCTATTTGAGTAGAAAAGAAACATAGGGACATACTTGAATTAATGCACACAGACCTTTTTGGACCCATGCAGACAAAATCATTAGGAGGTGCACTGTATTTTCTACTGTTTACTGATGACTATACGAAGTTTTCTTGGGTGTATTTCTTATGTAATAAGAGCCATACATTCGAATACTTTAAGCAGTTTAAAAATATGACTGAAAGGTAAACAGGGAAACAGATAAAAATTCTATGTTCTAATCAAGGGGGAGAATACAGAAAGGATGAGCTTATCAGGTATTGTAAAGATCATGGAATTTTGTAGAAATTCACAGTACCCCATACTCCACACCAAAATGAAGTAATAGAAAGAAAGAACAGAACATTGGTGGAATGTGTTAGAAGTATGTTGAAAGGTAAGAATCTTTCAAATGGTTTTTGAGCTGAAGCAGTGAATATTAAAGTTTATTTAAAAAATAGGAGTCGTACAAAGAGTCTTGAGTCTCTAACTCCTTATGAAGTAATATATGGATTTAAGCCTGCAGTAAAACACTTAAGAATATTTGGATCTAAAGCATTTGGCCACATTCCAAAGGAAGATAGATGAAAATTAGATTCAAAATCCATCAGATGTACCTTTCTAGGGTATTGTTCATAGTATAAAGCTTACAGATTATTTAATCCCTCTACTCACAAGATTTTTGTTAGTAGAGATGTCAAATTCCATGAGCAGTCCCATCATGAAGAATATGATGAGCACAATGAGGAATCGAACATTCCATACCTGGTGGAAGAAGAAGCAGAGAATAATCAAGGTCAGCATCAGACAAAGGCAGAGGATGAACAACAACAACAGCAGCAGCAACAGCAACAACAGCAACAACAACTGCAACAACAGTAGCAATAACATCAGCTGGAAGAAAAACAAAATGATGATCAAATAAGGTTTGAAGCCACCCCACCACTTAGGAGATCAGGTAGGAAAGCTCAAATGCCCACAAGATATAGGAAAAAGTCTTTTATAACTAGTATGATGAATGTGGTTGAACCTTCTAGTTATAAAGAAGCAAATGAATGTAGTGAATGAAAAACAACCATGGAATAGGAATATGATTCAATAATCATAAATAACACTTGGGAATTCATTGAACTTCCTAGAGGAAAACAAACCATAGGTTGTAAATAGTTATATAAATCGAATATTAATGCAAATGGAACCATAGAAAAACTAAAAGCTAGGTTGGTAGCAAAGGGGTACTCACAAAAGAAGGGATAGACTATGAAGAAACCTTTGCCCTTCTAGCTAAATTGAACACTATCAAAATGTTAATCGCTTTAAACAACGTAAACTTTGAAACGAGAACTAATATTGTTACCCGTTTTGTAGAGATAGCAAAAAAGTGACCCGATTTTGAAAAGGAGTGATGCAAAACACACGTTATTTTTAGAGCATAGTTTTTGGCACTATAACCTTTTTATATACATTGCGTTTTAGAATGGTAGTGATTTTGATGTTGATTTAAAAAAGTGGTAATTCTACACCATGCCCTTTTTTTAAAAGGTTTTTTTTTTTACTTTTAATCTTATAATGTATGAAATGTAAATAATTATTTTGTAAATTTAGTAATTTTGGAAGTGGTCTTCTTCTTCATATTTTCTTGTTTTTATTTTTTTGTAGTGATGTTTTTATTGTTTTGCATATTTAAAGAAGAAGGTTGATATTTTGCATTTTCGATATTCTACATAGTTATACATCATTAATTAAATTTTCAATCCACATAAAATAATTGTCTCTAAAAAATATATAAAAATATACATAAAAAAGACAAAAATAAAAAATAAAAAATGTTAAAAGAAATTAGCTCATAAACCATAAAAGAGT
>APFE030177949.1:76255-95860 GCA_000404065.3 Pinus taeda
CTACAGCATCAAACCATTCACAGACGAGGTATTGTGTGATGTTACACCTCTGGATGTTTGTGATGTATTATTAGGCCAGCCATACTTGTGGTGGCGACATGCTATGTATGATTCAAGGCCTCGTGCTGTCATTATTTCTTTGGATAATTCATTATATAGGATACCGGAGGTAGCCCCACCTACCGCCACTTCTTTGATCACTGCTAAGAAAGGCAGCAAGCTCATCTCCCAGATGAGGAAATTTATCTGTATGGCTCACTCCCAAAGTAAGGGGAAGATCGTTGCTACATCCATGACCCTCGCAAAGGGTTCCTCCACATAGCAGCAGCAGAAAAGGGATACGGTCATGACAGAAAACAGGAACAACTTCTCCTCACCCATAGGGGTACCACACAAGCTTCAGGTGGGAAACAAAGTCTGGTTGCATCTACAGAATGAACACCTTCCAAGAGCCCATCAGAAGATTCAGCCACTCCAACATGGTCCTTACACCAGCACCAAGGCTATGGGCAATAATGCTTTGAAGCACAGTGTTCCTCCATTCCTTCGCTTGCACTGAGTGTTCAATGTGGACCATCGTCGACCATGCTTCCCACCATTTCTTGACACATCAGAGATTGCAGCACAGCTCACTAGCGACCCAGCTCAGCAGAAGCTTCCTCATCTCAGGGAGGAACTCAACGCAATGGGGACCATTGCTTCCTAAGGGGGGAGGAATGATCCAGGTGGATGTTGGTGGCCACCCATATATCCCATTTGGACCCCCGCAACTGTCTCTTTCAGTTTTCAATTTCCGTAAATGTAGCACAATTTACTATTTTTAGCAGTTTTTTCGGGTCCTGAACTTCTGGAGCCGTTTTGAGGCCCTAAATGACGTTTTTTGGGAAATCTGGGGGCAACATGGGTCCATGGACTAATGTTGCCCTTCCCAAAGTAGTAGTTCTCGGATAGATCTTTCTAACGAGCTATTATACGTGTCAAACGGAGATCGTATGCCAAAGTTACGACCCCAGGAAATTGATGTACCAATTTACCCAAAACGGGGCCCACAATTTGGCGTTTTATCTTCTAGTGGTAGGTTTTGGAATGTGAATGGTTTTCCATTGTTTCTCAACAATAAATAGGCCTTCGAGCCTCATTGTAACACAAGTTCAGAATAGTTCAGAGACATGTAGCCGCACATCTCTTCTCAGAGATAACTACCATCGCCCTCGCTGGTTTATTTCCATTTCTGGTTGTAAACATATTTCAGTATTTTACAATAATGAAATGAAGTATTATTTCCGCTGCATCTCTTTATTTATGGTTATCACATCTCTGTATTTATGGTTATCTCTATCATTTATTGCGTTCCTGTTTAAATCCTGATAACATTAAGTTTTATATTTTTCTTTACAACTTGTGTTCACTTACTTTCTCTTTTATCCAACCCAAAGATGACCTCTTCCCTTGGTTGCAATTTGATTCTAGAACTTCCTTAGCGATTTGCGTAATCCTATAGGCAAACCAACCTTGCTCTCAAGAAATGCGCAGTTTAAGAGAATGGTGAGCTTCAGCTCTAGAATTGTGCGTACCCAGTTGAAAACCTATCCACATCTAGGAAATTGTACAGAGCCTGAGAGGCAATGCAGAGTCACTCAACCTAGAAATTAAGTAGAACTTATTGTGCCCAGAAACTTCTTAGTGCATGAACGAGAGAGCTTCCCTGTCCTTCCTAGAACTACGCAATCATTACGGGGAATGCATAACAGTTTTATCAAAAAGAAAGAAGCTAAGAGGAAAAGCATCATTAGGATTTAGTGATCTATTATTAGTTTCCTGATGGTGACACATTTCCATCTTTAGAAGTTTCTACCAAGTTTCGTTGTTATCCTTAATCTCAAGCATATGTGTCATGAATTCTATGTTACATAAATCTATTTAATGGAAACCTCTAGAGCTCACTTATACATTCAATTATTAATCTCTAGCTTCCTTAGGAGAACAAGGAGCCTTCGAAGCATTGTCATCACTTTTTGAGGTATGTTTTTCTTCTAATGCCCTTTGCTACTTTTTTTGTCACTTGTGTTTGTTTAGCTTGTGAGAGTGATGCTTCATTCGTTTTGTTGAATGACCATCGGCATTTTAACTTGTAGAAGTGTTGTCTCAAGTTATACATTTCCTTCCCCAAGCGTCGGATGACTTTTTCCATTTCTACACCAACAGTCGTTGTGTGACAACTCCTTTCAAATGCCCCATGTTCCTTTAGCTTGATCCATTGTTATACTTTTTTTACATGAATGCATATCCACTTAGTCAGATTTGAACTCATCCTCACATCATCCTTCATATCTACTTGTTTGTACACTCCCTATGAATAGGTTTGGTCTCCCCTTGCCTGGATATCACATGTCACTACATGCATTGCATAATCTGGGAGCTCAAGGCCTCTTCCTTGAATTTTGGAATTGGGTAGAGCATATCTTGGGTTGGCTCCAACTATGAACTATGCAATTCTAGGAGCTAGTCTCCCAGCTTGGTCACTTAGACTGCGTAATGTGTAGTCTCTCCTAGGCCCTGGCCTAGACTAAACTGCGCATTGCATAGTTTCAGTCATCAAGTGTCCACACTGACTACTAGGATTGTGTAGTGCATAGTTCCCACAATAAGTCAGTATTCCTTATCACTTAAAATTGCATAATTTATCTCATTAGATGCCCTAGTTTCTGGCTGATCATGCTGTGAATTTATATTTATAAGAGCTAATGTCTGCTTGCCATAAGTGTCTGTTTTGTTCCATAGGTACCACACTTGTGAAGAAATTCTCTCCAGCAGTCATTGTACCATGGCACCAAAGAGATATGCTTCAAGAGAGACCACTAAAAGCAGTACTTGGGAAGCAGTTGAGAAAGTGCTATTTTACTTACTAATATATGTATATGCACAACTATTTACAGAAAAGGAACCAACACTAACATGGTAGCATGACTAGCAGCAATGGAAGAAGGAAATAATCAATTACAAGATCAAGGAAAGAGGAAATTTCTGACATAATAAAGGGAGAACAAAGTTGCAGAGTGAAAGTACATTCAATCTTCATGAAAGTAGATTTAACAACAGAAGAAAAAGGAAGAAGAGGACACAGATAGAAGAGCAAAGGAAGAGAGAATAGAAGAGTGTGCAGGCACCATAACTGTGATCGAAATAAGAAGAACAAGAACTGAAGGAACAATGAGTGTCGAGAAGGAATGAACAAGAAAAGAAGCAGAAATAGGAAGAAGGAAAAAGGCAAGGCACAAGAACATAGCAAACAATGCCATACAAGTTGATGAACTAGAAAGGCCAGTAGTTAAGCAAGAGAGTGAATAGATGCAGGTTCCCTCACAAAAGCTAATCACAAGAACCAACTTCGGTTAGAGGTTGATAGGTACATGGAGAAGCGAAAGTGAGAGGCCACTAGGTATGACTTGGAGCTGAGTGCGCCAAACATGCAGAAGCACATTGGTGGTCCTATCATGGTCTACACTATGTTGCACATGCTTTGGGATGAGATGGACACAAATTCCAAGGCCATATACGTAGATGCTATGAAGGCAAGAGTCCTCTACCAAGAAGACACCATTAATTAGTTGGGGGACATCATCGCACATTACCAAGCTTGGCATCAGTACATGACATAGTAGAATCAAGTTGGTCTTTCCCCAAAATTAGAAGTGATAGTGTTTTATCTTGTTATGTTGTCTCTAGCCTACTTTGTCTCACATGGGTACATGTGAAAAATATATATTGTTAGTAAATATCTTGTAAGTGAAATTCCAAGTGTCACTAGTGGAATGTGAACAATCACTATGTAATGTAAAGATTTATTTGTAAAAGAGTTTAAGAGTCGTGAGGGTAGTCAAAGCTTCACAAATGGGAATGTCAATCGTCACCCCAACATTTGTTATAAATAGAATATCATAACTCATAGAAAAGGCTTTTGGGAGGCAAGATTTTGGCTAAGTATTGCTTAGAGAAGACTTGGAGAGTTTTATGACGAGCCTTGGCTTCTTCACAGTTTGGAGAGAGTACATCCCTTTGGAGGAGCAAATGGTGTTGGCTGTAATGTTCAACTATCGGGGCTGTTGGATGTGAATGGTGTCTGTATGGATGGAAGTTTCACTTAATAATAGAACTAAGCCAACACATTTTCATGGATATGAAGTTATTGTAGTTGGAATAATATGGTTTCTTTAGCAATGTACATTATTTAACTTTCAAATTTGTGTATGACCTATTTTGTATGCAATTGTATGAATCTTGTTGAAGACGTGTTATTGTATTAACCAATCACTTTGGATTATGGACTATTCCATTTCCATCCTATGATGTCATTCCGATCATGTGTTTCATTCAAGCTGTGTACTATTATAGGCTTATTAGGGACATAGTTCCTTTTCCTCTCTGTGTGTTACAACCCTCATGCATCTCACTAGACTCACTGAAAGGTCACACACTTGACTCTGACAAAGTTATCATACTTTCTTCTGTGCACTACCATGGTAAAGGCACTAGTTTATTACCCATTGTTGGGACTCCTACTCCAAACAATCTTAGGTCTAGCTGGTACTTCTTACAAGGGAAATCCCTTGACATGTTGGGAGGTTCAACGTCATCAACATTTCTACGCTAGAAGGAGGGCCAGATGATGAGATGATCCCTCAAAGTTTTTTTTGAATCTTTGCACATCATTCATGACTTACCCGACAATCTCAAGTCCAGCATGTTTTTCTCATGCACATGATTCCGAAGTGATAAAGGATGTCATCGATGACTTGTCATGACTCACATACAAAGCTGAAGGCATAATAGCCCTATTAAGACTCATGGTTTCCTTCTTAGGTTTCCGTGAAAGGAATGAAGTCCCCTCGAACTACATTTTCTATGGGCTATTCGCTCACATGTTCAGATGGCGCATTCAACAGTAGTGTCTCACATTTCCCATAGCCTCTATTCACTCTTTTAATCACAGGATCAAAGATTTAGGTAATGATGTCTTCCATTATGATCATAAAGCACTCAATAAAAAAATTCTTGAATTATGGAAAGCATCTGATGGATCTATTGTGCAATTTTGGGATTGCTTTCGTAATATTACTTTTCAAATCCCTGGGGATGAAATGGATTGGAAATTTCTCAAAGAAATATTTCAATATCTCATTCACATGCTGAAAATCCACATGACTTAGAATCATTCAAACCCCTCCTAGCATACCTCGGTGTTAGAACTTCCAAATCTAAGACAGGCAAGTTTGTTGTCACGACTGACCCTCCATCCTCTTTTCATCAAACAGCTCTAGCTCCGCAGGATGAGGTGGGAGAAGTTACTAACCAATATGTTGAATTTTCACCTCCTCCCACCCACCTTCTCTAGATATCTATGCAGATTTGGACTGCAACCCTGCTGGTTGTCATGTGATCTCATTTTCTCGACCTTAGTCCTCTAGTTATTATGATCCTCCGTATTTTATTATGTTGTGTTCATCCATTCTGGAATCCACATCTATTGTTCATGAGGATCGAATTTCTGATGAAGTTGGTGTTGAGCATCCAACCTCTGTTGTTATTGTTTATGAGTATGTGTGCGAATATGAAGAAGAACCTATGACGAAGGATGACCTCCTTGTATTAGTACCTTATCCACTCTATCCTCTCATCTTCTCTGATCCTGTGATCCCTAATTTTTCTTGTGAAAATTCATACCTGGACGTTTCTACTTTCGATCATTCATAGGAAACACAAGATGTTAGTCTGTCACTTGATTGTAGAGAGGGTGAATATTTATTGTAAAATCCACCCAATATGTCATATTTTCTTTCTAGAAATTTAAAGGTTGAAAAAATTTGTTCCTCATCCATTCCTCTGTGTGATTCGTTTGATCATTTGGATGTCGATGCACATCTTGAATTTTCTGATAGTGGTTGATGTGATCGTTTACTCATTCCTTTGATCAGGATTCTAATTCACTCACTTTCGATCTTTCTAAGCCACTGGACTTTGATGATAAATCTTCTCATGAAGTGGAAACCCCTCAACTTGTCGAGGCACTTCAGTTCGAACAAATGGTTATTTTGAGGTTCTTGTTGCCCTGGGGTCAATCCCACTTTAGATCAGAAAACTATTTAATCATCCCACACTCCTGATCACTCTCTTGTTTGCATTTAAAATGAATTTGATCTATAGTTTTCACATCCTCCACCAAAATCACATGATCTTATCGCTCATGCACTACATTAATCATACATCTCAAGTCATCTTGTGAAATGAATGCTTTTCTCTTTTTTCTTGTTTTCTCATTTGTCAAGATCAAAGGAGTGTACATTTTTTCATTTGTGCATAATGTGATGCAAAACAATGATACATCTGCAGAGTGCCCATCATGTGCTTTTACTCTTTCCTTTTATTTGGACACATTCAAACATTAAGCATGTCGGTTTTCATTGTTTTATCTTTCTTTCTTGTTGGTTTGCCTGAGTATCTTTCTTGTCAGCCACACCTTCACCTACATGGGCCAATCAATGCATTGGTGGTTGCTTTAGATATATCACTTCACGTGAGTAGGCCCATTTACTATTTATCTTAGGAGTAGGACTAATGTTTTCTTTTACTTTCTTGTTTGGATTTTTCTTACCTTTTTTTTTCTTTCATGTTACTTGGCTCCTTTTCTTTTCTGTTTGTTTATGCACCCATTGGATTAGTTTCCCATGAAACTGTGTTTGACTACTTGAGGAAAATAGGGTGAAGTACAAGAGGACTTGTAAAAATATCAACATTTTGTTATCTATATAATCCCTCCCCTTATGAAGATCTTGCTTTTCTTTAGTCAATGATACCCTAGTAGAAAGTACGTTCCTTTCAGAGTGACTCTTGGTGAAGTCACAATGCTTGCACTTTTAACTAGTACCACCTAATCTAATCGATTTTCTATATTCAGTTAAACCTTGTAAACTAAGTCATGTAGAGTAAGGTGAGGGGAAAAACCTTAACAGGTATGTTAGAGGTATATATAACCAATGCATTAGTGGTTGCATTAGATATATCACTTTATGTGAGTAGGCCCATTTACTATTTAGCTTAGGAGTAGGACTAATGTTTTCTTTTACTTTCTTGTTTGGCTTTTTCTTAATTTTTTTTTCTTTCATGTTACTTGGCTTCTTTTCTTATCGGTTTGTTTATGCACCCATTAGATTAGTTTCCCATGAAACTGTGTTTGACTACTTGAGGAAAATAGGGTGAGGTACAAGAGGACATGTAAAAATATCAAAATTTGGTTATCTATATAATCCATCTCCTTATGAAGATCTTGCTTTTCTTTAGTCAATGATACCCTAGTGGAAAATATGTTCCTTTCAGAGCGAGTCTTGGTGAAGTCACAATGCTTGCACTTTTAACTAGTACGACCTACTCTAATCAATTTTCTATATTTAGTTAACCCTTGTAAACTAAGTCATGTAGAGTAAGGTGACGAGAAAAACCTTAACAAGTATGTTAGAGGTATATATAACATCCTTCTCTGAAGGGACAACCTGTTTTGCTCTCAATAAGTCGGGACCCCTCTTCAGCCTCATGAAATAAATAAGTATCTATGCATAGTTCTTTGAAAATTTAAAAATAAGAAAAAGGTGAAAGAAGAGAAAGGATTCCTACGTAGAGAGGTGAAGCAAGTAACTCTACGACGGATCTATCTAGGCTCGTGGACTAATATAGGTCCTTGGGATGAGGTTAATCTTTCATCACCTATTTTTTCTTTGGGTCAATATACACAAGCTTTCTTTGCCAACTAAAAACATGTCCCATATATTTAACTTATAAAGCACCAAAATCACATTTATAATTCTTAAGGAATAGTCATCCAATACAAGGGAGTTATAAGAACTAATCCCTATATGTCACATGCACCACCCAAGCTTTATTGTAGATCGAGAAATCATAAAATAAGAATAAGACAAGAAAAGGAAAGGGATTTAAATATGTAGTTCATGGGTGTCTAAAATATAGAAGGCGCATTGTTGGTCCATATACTACCATGGACATTCCACTAGAAAATTTGTAATATTAAATATACAACACTCTATTAGAAAATCTGAAATATACACTATGAAGGTTTATTTTTCCTTCAATTTTTAGATCTGTTAATTATTGTATATTGCATATGAATGAAAATTATAATTATGTAGGAAATAGATAAAAACAAAAAATAGCTCACAATCCACAAATTAATACGATATATCCTATGAAACCCTTTTGAGAGAAAATTCAACTGAAAGGTCAGGCTACTCTTCTCTCTTCATTTGAATAAAAAATTGATGTAAGTATAAACAAGTAAGGCTTGTGGATTGTGGGCTACTACAATGAAAAAATCCTCTTCTTTTTGTCTCTCCTCCTAGTGGCCCGATTATAACATAGCCCAATAGCCTAATAGTGTTTTATTTTGACTCCTTCAATTCTTAACTATATTTACAGTATGGAATTTTCTAGAGTATTCTTCAATATGACCACTTGGCTAGTCCATTTTCCATGAGTAATGGGGGATAAAATGGCGTACTCTCAAATGACGATAGTTAAAATAGGAAGGTCAACTATTTAGTGCCATAATTTTTGCATATGAACTCTGAATGAGGTGAACCTTGTGTTGTTGGAAAGGTATTTAGCTATAGAATAAAAAAAGGGGTAGTTCTTGGCATGTTTTACCCCCAAAAAATTCATTTATTAACTCAAAATTCATCGGGAAAGTTTCAAACCCCAATTTAACAAACTAGGACCTCAAAGCGAATATAGACTTATGAGATGATGCTTCAACTATTCCCTCTCTTAAAACACCCAAATGGATGACAAAAGATATAATGATCTAATATGGGTCACACTTCCCCATTTTGGAAGAATTTTTATGTAACACACCCCCTTCTAATTTACAACCAAACTAAGGTTAGAAGAAGGAAGTTACTACGATGAACCAATCCCCATGGTCTTGTTATGGAAATGGGGTCTAAAATTTCACTCTTTTCCAATTGTAGTAGCGGCTATAACCACCCTCCAAAATTTTTCTTGCGCTTCGTTTTGGAGCCTTCCTACTAAAATCCCAACAGATTTTCTCGCACTGACCTAGGTAATTATGCTTTCATTAAGTTTTATATTTTTCTTTACAACTTGTGTTCCCTTACTTTCTCTTTTGTCCAACCCGAAGTTGACCTCTTCCCTTGGTTGCAATTTGATTCTATAACTACCTTGGTGATTTGCGTAATCCTATAGGAAAACCAACCTTGCTCTCAAGAAATGCGCAGTTTAAGACAATGGTGAGCTTCAGCTCTAGAATTGTGCATACCCAGTTGAAAACCTATCCACAACTAGGAAATTGCACAGAGCCTGAGAGGCAGTGCAGAGTCACTCAACGTAGAAATTAAGTAGAACTTACTGTGCCCAGAAACTTCTTAGTGCATGAATGAGAGAGCTTCCCTGTCCTTCCCAGAACTGCACAATCATTACGGGGAATGCATGGAATTTTTATCAAAAAGAAAGAAGCTAAGAGGAAAAGCATCCTTAGGAATTAGTGATCTATTATTAGTTTCTTAATGGTGACACATTTCCATCTTTAGAAGTTTCTACCAAGTTTCGTTGTTATCCTTAATCTCAAGCATATGTGTCATGAATTCTGTGTTACATAAATCTATGTAATGGAAACCTCTAGAGCTCAGTTATACATTCAATTATCAATCTCTAGCTTCCTTAGGAGAACAAGGAGCCTTCGAAGCATTGTCATCACTTTTTGAGGTATGTTTTTATTTTAACGCCCTTTGGTACTTTTTTTGTCACTTATGTTTGTTTAGCTTGTGAGAGTGATGCTTCATTCGTTTTGTTGAATGACCATCGGCATTTTAATTTGTAGAAGTGTTGTTTCAAGTTATACATTTCCTTCCCCAAGCGTCGGATGACTTTTCCCATTTCTCCACCAACGGTCGTTGTGCGACGACTCCTTTCACATGCCTCATGTTCCCTTAGTTTGATCCATTGTTGTACTTTTTTTACATGAATGCATATCCACTTAGTCAGATTTGAACTCATCCTCACATCATCCTTCATATCTACTTGTTTGTACACTCCCTATGAATAGGTTTGGTCTCCCCTTGCCTGGATATCACATGTCACTACATGCATTGCATAATCTGGGAGCTCAAGGCCTCTTCCTTGACTTTTGGAATTGGGTAGAGCATGTCTTGGGTTGGCTCCAACTATGAACTATGCAATTCTAGAAGCTAGTCTCCCAGCTTGGTCACTTAGACTGCGTAATGTGTAGTCTCTCCCAGGCCCCGGCCTAGACTAAACTGCGCATTTCATAGTTTTAGTCATCAAGTGTCCACATTGACTACTAGGACTGTGTAGTGCATAGTTCCCACAATAAGTCAGCATTCCTTATCAGTCAAAATTGCATAATTCATCTCATTAGATGCCCTAGTTTCTAGCTGATCATGCTGTGAATTTAGATTTGTAAGAGCTAATTTTTGCTTGCCATAAGTGTCTGTTTTGTTCCATAGGTACCACACTTGTGAAGAAATTCTCTCCAGCAGTCATTGTACCATGGCACCAAAGAGATATGCTTCAAGAAAGACCACTAAAAGCAGTACTTGGGAAGCAGTTGAGAAAGTGATATTTTACTTACTAATATATGTAGATGCACAACTATTTGCAGAAAAGGAACCAACACTAACATGCTAGCATGACCAGCAGCAATGGAAGAAGGAAATAATCAAGTACAAGATCAAGGAAAGAGGAAATTTCTGACATAATAAAGGGAGAACAATGTTGCAGAGTGGAAGTACATTTAATCTTCATGAAAGTAGATTTAAGAATAGAAGAAAAAGGAAGCAGAGGACACAGATAGAAGAGCAAAGGAAGAGTGAAGAGAAGAGTGTGCAAGCACCATAACTGTGATCGAAGTAAGAAGAACAAGAACTGAAGGAAGAATGAGTGTCGAGAAATAATGAATAGGAAAAGAAGCAGAAATAGGAAGAAGGAAAAAGGCAAGGCATAAGAACATAGCAAACAATGCCATACAGGTTGATGAACTGGAAAGGCCAGTAGTTGAGCAAGAGAGTGAATAGATGCAGGTTCCCTCACAAAAGTTAATCACAAGAACCAACTTCGGTTAGAGGTTGATAGGTACATGGAGAAGCGAAAGCGAGAGGCCACTAGGTATGACTTGGAGCTGAGTGTGCCAAACATGCAGAAGCACATTGGTGGTCCTGTCATGGTCTACACTATGTTGCACATGCTTTGGGATGAGATAGACACAAATTCCAAGGCCATATACGTAGATGCTATGAAGGCAAGAGTCCTCTACCAAGAAGACACCATTAATGAGTTGGGGGACATCATCACACATTAGCAAGCTTGGCATGAATACATGACATAGTAGCATCAAGTTGGTCTTTCCCCAAAATTAGAAGTGATAGTGTTTTATCTTGTTATGTTGTCTCTAGCCTACTTTGTCTCACATGGGTACATGTGAAAAATATATATTGTTAGTAAATATCTTGTAAGTGAAATTCCAAGTGTCACTAGTGGAATGTGAACAGTCACTATGTAATGTAAAGATTTATTTGTAAAAGAGTTTAAGAGTCGTGATGGTAGTTGAAGCTTCACAAATGGGAATGTCAATCGTCACCCCAACATTTTTTATAAATAGAATATCATAACTCATAGAAAAGGCTTTTGGGAGGCAATATTTTGGCTAAGTATTGCTTGGAGAATACTTGGAGAGTTTTGTGACGAGCCTTGGCTTCTTCAGAGTCTGGAGAGAGTACATCCCTTTGTAGGAGCAAATGGTGTTGGCTATAATGTTCAACTATCGGGGCTGTTGGATGTGAATGGTGTCTGTATGGATGGAAGTTTCACTTAATAATAGAACTAAGCCAACACATTTTCAGGGATATGAAGTTATTGTAGTTGGAATAATCTGGTTTCTTTAGAAATGTATGTTATTTAACTTGCAAATTTGTGTATGACCTATTTTGTATGAAATTGTATGAATATTGTTGAAGACGTGTTGTTGTATTAACCAATAACCTTGGATTATGGACTATTCCGTTTCCAGCCTATGATGTCATTCCGATCATGTGTTTCGTTCAGGCTGTGTACTATTATAGGCTTATTAGGGACATAGTTCCTTTTCCTCTCTGTTTGTTACAACCCTCACGCATCTCACTAGACTCACTGAAAGGTCACACACTTGATTCTGACAAAGTTAAGATACTTTCCTCTGTGCACTACCATGGTAAAGGCACTAGTTTATTACCCATTGTTGGGACTCCTACTCCAAACAGTCTTAGGTCTAGCTGGTACTTCTTACGAGGGAAATCCCTTGACATGTTGGGAGGTTCAACATAATCAACATTTCTACACAAGAAGGAGGGCCAGATGACAAGATGATCCCTCAAAGTTTTTTTTGAATCTTTGCACATCATTCATGACTTACACCATAATCTCATGTCCAGCATGTTTTTCTCATGCACATGACTCTGAAGTGACAGAGGATGTCATCGATGACTTGTCACGACTCACATACAAAGCTGAAGGCATAATAGCCCTATTAAGACACATGGTTTCCTTCTTAGGTTTCCGTGAAAGGAATGAATTCCCCTCGAACGACATTTTCTATGGTTTATTTGCTCACATGTTCAGATGGCGCATTCAGCAATAGTGTCTCACATTTCCCATAGCCTCTATTCACTCTTTTAATCACAGGATCAAAGATTTAGGTAATGATGTCTTCCATTATGATCATAAAGCACTCAATAAAAAACATTTTGAATTATGGAAAGCATCTGATGGATCTATTGTGCAATTTTTGGATTGCTTTCGTAATATTACTTTTCAAATCCCTTGGGATGAAATGGATTGGAAATTTCTCAAAGAAATATTTCAATATCTCATTCACATACTGAAAATCCACATGACTTAGAATCATTCAAACCCCTCCCAGCATACCTCGGTGTTAGAACTTCCAAATCTAAGACAGACAAGGCTGTTGTCACGACTGACCCTCCATCCTCTTTTCATCAAATAGCTCTATCTCCGCAGGATGAGGTGGGAGAAGTTACTAACCAATATGTTGAATTGTCACCTCCTCCCACCCACCTTCTCTCGATATCTAAGCATATTTGCACTGCAACCCTACCGGTTGTCATGTGATCTCATTTTCGCGACCTCAATCCTCTAGTTCTTAGGATCCTCTAGATTTTATTGTGTTGCGTTCATCAATTTTGGAATCCACATCTATTGTTCATGAGGATTGAATTTCTGATGAAGTTGGTGTTGAGCATCCAAACTCTGTTGTTATTTTTTATGAGTATGTGTGCGAATATGAAGAAGAACCTATGACAAAGGATGACCTCCTTCTATTAGTACCTTATCCACTCTATCCTCTCATCTTCTCTGATCCTGCGATCCCTAATTTTTCTTGTGAAAATTCATACTTGGATGTTTCTACTTGCGATCATTCATAGGAAACACCGGATGTTAGTATGTCACTTGATTGTAGAGAGGGTGAATATTTATTGTAAAATCCACCCAATATTTCATATTTTCTTTCTAGAAATTCAAGGGTTGAAAAAATTTGTTTCTCATCCATCCCTCTGTATGATTCGTTTGATCATTTGGACGTCGATGCACATCTTGAATTTTTTGATAGTGGTTGATGTGATCTTTTACTCATTCATTTGATCATGATTCTAATTCACTCACTTTTGATCTTTCTAGGCCACTGGACTTTAATTATAAATCTTCTCATGAAGTGGAAACCCCTCAACCTGTCGAGGCACTTCAGTTCGAACAAATGGTTATTTTGAGGTTCTTGTTACCCTGAGGTCAGTCCCACTTTAGATCAGAAAACTATTTAATCAGCCCACGCTCCTAATCACTCTCTTGTTTGCATTTAAAATGAATCTGATCTATAGTTTTCATATCCTCCACCAAAATCACATGATCTTAACGCTCATGCACTACATTAGTCATACGTCTCAAGTCATCTTGTGAAATGAATGCTTTTCTCTTTTTTCTTGTTTTATCATTTGTCGAGATCAAAAGAGTGTACATTTTTTCATCTGTGCACAATGTGATGCAAAACAATGATACATCTGTAGAGTGCCCATCATGTGATTTTACTCTTTCCTTTTATTTGGACACATTCAAACATTAAGCATGTTGGTTTTCATTGTTTTATCTTTCTTTCTTGTTGGTTTGCCTGAGTATCTTTCTTTCCAGCCACACCTTCACCTACATGGGCCAACCAATGCATTGGTGGTTTCTTTAGATATATCATTTCACGTGAGTAGGACCATTTACTATTTATCTTAGGAGTAGGACTAATGTTTTCTTTTACTTCCTTGTTTGGATTTTTCTTACTTTTTTTTTTTCTTTCATGTTACTTGGCTCCTTTTCTTATCTATTTGTTTATGCACCCATTGGATTAGTTTCCCATGAAACTGTGTTTGACTACTTGAGGAAAATAGGGTGAAGTACAAGAGGACTTGTAAAAATATCAACATTTGGTTATCTATATAATCCCTCCCCTTATGAAGATCTTGCTTTTCTTTAGTCAATGATACCATAGTGGAAAATGTGTTCCTTTCAGAGTGAGTCTTGGTGAAGTCACATTGCTTGCACTTTTAACTAGTACCACCTAATCTAATCGATTTTCTATATTCAGTTAACCCTTGTAAACTAAGTCATGTAGAGTAAGGTGAGGGGAAAAACCTTAACAGGTATGTTAGAGGTATATATAACCAATGCATTAGTGGTTGCATTAGATATATCACTTCACGTGAGTAGGCCCATTTACTATTTAGCTTAGGAGTAGGACTAATGTTTTCTTTTACTTTCTTGTTTGGTTTTTTCTTACCTTTTTTTTCTTTCATGTTACTTGGATCCTTTTCTTATCTATTTGTTTATGCACCCATTAGATTAGTCTCCCATGAAACTGTGTTTGACTACTTGAGGAAAATAGGGTGAAGTACAAGAGGACTTGTAAAAATATCAACATTTGGTTATCTATATAATCCCTCTCCTTATGAAGATCTTTCTTTTCTTTAGTCAATGATACCCTAGTGGAAAATACGTTCCTTTCAGAGCGAGTCTTGGTGAAGTCACAATGCTTGCACTTTTAACTAGTACGACCTACTCTAATCGATTTTCTATATTTAGTTAATCCTTGTAAACTAAGTCATGTAGAGTAAGGTAAGGGGAAAAACCTTAGCAGGTATGTTAGAGGTATATATAACATCCTTCTCTGAAGGGACAACCTCTTTTTCTCTCTATAAGTTGGGGCCCCTCTTCAGCCTCATGAAATAAATAACTATCTATGCACAGTTATTTGAAAATTGAAAAATAAGAAAAAGGCGAAAGAAGAGAAAGGATTCCTACATAGAGAGGTGAAGCAAGTAACTCTACGACGGACCTGTCTAGGCTCGTGGAAGCAGAGTAATTCTTTTATTCCTAGAGTGACTATGTCGGGGTACTGTCTAGGCCCACTGGAAGTAGAGAAACACCAGAGATGAAACTAAGACTCTAACAGTCTAAATTACTTGTTCATCAATATATCCCTCATCCCCAATCGAAACAACTCAGTTGACTTGGCTTGGTATGTGTGTTGAGCAATCAAGAGAATGGTAGGGACTATATCTTTAACTCTAACTAGTGAACAAGCCATGATGAATCAAAGAATAAAACAATACTTCTGGAAGAGTTAGACTCATTTTACACGAGACAACTTCCATATAGAGAGTTGTGGTTCTACCAATGTGTTGCCAATGTTATAGTAGCTACAACCACCCTCCAAAATTTTGCCTACAGTTCATTTTGGAGCCTCCTTACTAAAATCCTAGTAGCTTATCTCGCACTAACCTTGGTACTTATGCTTTCATTAAGTTTTATATTTTTCTTCACAACTTGTGTTCACTTACTTTCTTTGTTTTCCAACCACAATATGACCTCTTCACTTAGTTGCAATCCATTTCTAGCACTATCTTGTTGATCTACGCAACCTTGCAACCAATCTTACTCTTAGGAAATGCTTAGTTCATGCCAATAGTAAGCTTTGGCTCTAGAATTACATAGAACCAGTTGAAAACATGTCTTTAGCTGGAAAAATGCATAGAGCTTGAGAGGCAGCCAGATCCATTCAGCCCATAAATTGCATAGAACCTACTGTGCTCAGAAACTACTCAGTGCATAAATGAGAGAGTTGCCTAATCCTTCTCAGAAATGTGTAATATCTTTCAACAATGGATGGAAGTTTTATTGAAATAAAAGAATTTAACAAAAAAATAATCCTTAGGAAGGAGGGATCTATTATTACTTTCCCAAACCTCACACATTTCCCTCTTTAGAAGTTTCTACCAAGTGTCATTGTTGTCCTTAATCTCCAATATATGCATCATGAATTCCATGTTGCCTAAAACTATGAATGGATGCCTCTAGAGCTCACTTATGCATTTGATCATCTAGCTCTCACTTCCTTAAGAGATCAAGGAGCCTTCAAAGCATTGTCATCGGAGTTAGATTTTATTTTATTTCCTTTTGCTTATTTTTCTATTTATTTTGTTTGTTTAGCTTATGAGAGTGTTGTTTCACTCATTTTTTTGAATGACCGATGCCATTTTAACTTTATTTGACTTGAAGAAGTGTTGTTTCAAGTTATGCATTTCCTTCCCCAAGCGTTGCATGAGTTTTCCCTCTTTTGTACCAACAATCATCGTGTGATGACTCCCTTCACATGCCTCGTGTTCCTTTAGTTTGATCCATTGATGTACTTGTTTTACATTCAGACATATACACTTAGTGAGATTTTCACTGATCCTCACATCATCCTTCATATCTTCTTGTTTTCACACTCCTATTGAACGGGTTTGGGCTCGCTTTTCTTGGATCTCACATCTCATTGTATGCACTATGCAATCTAGGATCTCAAAGTGTAACCCCTTATTGTTATTAGTAAAACCCCCTTATTATATTTTTGTACCCGTGTAGTCCCCATATTATTATTATTGTGCCCCATAGAGGCCCACTATTGTTATTATTGTGCCCTTACATTATTATTGTTATGTCGGCTCTGATTATATTATGACCCCTTAGACTCCTATATATAAAAAGGAGATCTTGTAATTTGTATCATCCAATAATTTTTCATTTGTGTAATTTAAAGGAGGTTGCACCCTCAAAGAGGCTGAATTCTGAGGCGTTCAACTATCTTTTCTATCCTTTTGTTAGCTGGTTTCATAACATTTGGTATTAGAGCTTTGGATTCTAGGGTTTAGCTGCTCCAAATAGGTCATCATGGCATTTTCACTATAACTTCTTTTCTGTGACGTTTCAAAAGTGAAAACAAAAACCCATTTCATAAGAAATTGCACTGAGCTTTGGGTTCAAATTTTAGAGCTTGTCTCCCTATATTTTCGGAGATATGATATGAGGAAGTTAGGCATTTTGCAAGCTCCAGAATTTAAGCTAAAACAGGTCATCGTGGGATTTGTGCTATAACTCTTTCACTACGAAGTTTCAGAAGCTAAAACAAAAAAAAAATTGAGAAGTGATCAATTTCAACCTCGGCTCCAAATTTCAGATCCTGTCTCGTTGTATTTGTAGAGATATAATCTAAGGAAATTAGGGTTTTTGCAGACCCACGAATTACATTCCAAACAGGTCACCTTGGGAAAATCGTCATAACTATCTCACTAGGCATCAAATTGCAATTTCGTAAGAAGTTGTAGAAATAGGATGAACTGTACTTTCCTGTGTATAATTTTCAGATCCTAAGGTAAAAATAGTGACACATGGAACTTCATATAAGTTCGCTCTTCTGAAAAGGTATATAATCAGGTCATGTTGGGATATTTTGCATAACTCTTTCTTGGAGAATCCAAATTCAATCAGACTGGTGGAATTGGAAAGAGGATGTAGAGGGCTATTGGAGGTTGCAATTTTATAACTTAAAGATTTGAAAGTACAAATTTACAGTCATTTCAAGATCGAGCTCCTAAAATCAAGAAAAGGCAAGATGAGGAAGTTTGATGGCAAGGATCCGGTAAATTGGATACTACAGATGGAGAAATATTTCGATCTAAATGAGGTGCAACTATTACAAAAGTTACGTATTGCATCTTCATATTTAGAACCAGATCAACTTTTATGGTATAAAGGGCTTTGTTCTCGTAAACCACTTGTTACATGGTCAATTTTCACAGAGGAAATGATAGCACATTATGAGGTTACAAAGAGAAACTCCTTCTTTAGACAACTGATAAATCTCAAACAAAAGGGTTCAATGGAAGAGAACATTGAGGACTTTCAAAAGAATAGAAGGGTAAATTATATTCCAGAGAAGCAAATGATTGATGTCTTCATAGGGACTTTAAAGGATAACGTTCAACATGAGGTTTGTTTTTGGGAACCTGATTCATTGGAGGAGGCATTCAAGTTGGCAAGAAAAATTGAAACCGAAATTATGGAAACAAGGAATCCCACCACTCATGACTATAATTATGAAATTGTTTCTTCTCCTAGCCTTCCACAACCTACAAGGGTTACACCACAACAATTGGAAGAGAAAAGAGAAAAGGGGCTTTGCTACAATTGTGATATCAAATCCACTAAAGGTCATAAGTGTGCTGAAAGGAAATTATTTTACATAGAGTATGAAGAGGAGGAAGAAAAGGATCAAGAAACATCAAAAGAAGAGGATATATGCCAAGAAAAAACCACAGAGAAAGGAGAAATGAATCCGACCATATCTTGTAAAGCATTGACAATATTTACCACTCCTAAAACTCTCAAGATAGAAGGACATATCAAGAAGAAAAAGGTTCAAGAAGTGAAAGATCATATCGGGAAAGCAGAAATGAATCCAACCATATTTTGGAATGCATTGGCTGGAATTACCACTCCTCAAATTATCAATATAGAAGGACATATCCAGAAGAAAAATGTTCAAGAAGTGAAATATCACATCAAGCATCAAGAAATGAATCTGACCATATCTTGTAAAACATTGGAAGAAATTATCACTCCTCAAACTCTTAAGATAGAAGGACATGTTAAGAAGAAAAAGGTTCAAGAAGTTAATGATCACATCGAGCATCAACAACAATTTCTCCAACTTTTAAAGAATAATTTCACTTTGGTGTAGAATCAAATGAAACAACAGGTAGATCAACATTGAAGTGAAAAATGTTTTGATGTAGGTGATTGGGTATTTTTATGGCTACATCTCAAGCAAGCTATTTATGAGAAGGAAATGTTGGCAATACTACATGCACTTAAGAAATGGTGACCTTACCCAATGGAAGACACTTCAAGGTAAAAATGGATCATGATAGTCTTAAACATTTTTTAGAACAAATATTATCTTTAGAAGAACAGAAAAAATGGGTCACAAATATGTTGGGTTATGACTTTGACATCATCTACAGAAAAGGGATGAAAATTTTTGTTGTAGATGCACTCTCAAGAAAGAATGAGGATGTGGAAGCATTGTTTTGTGCTATTTCTATTATCCAACCAAATTGGATAAATGAAGCAAGGGATGAATGGAAGAAGGAC
>APFE030177949.1:96941-152880 GCA_000404065.3 Pinus taeda
TATATATAGAATGGAGGTCTTTTCATTTGTATCATCCAAGAATTGTTCATTTGTGTAATGTAAAGGAGGTTGCCCCCTCGAAGAGGATGAATTCTAAGGCATTCAACTATCTTTTCTATCTTTTTGTGAGCTAGTTTCATAACACTCAAGGCCTTCGCCTTGGGTTTTGTAATTTTGCAGAGCCTATCGCGGGTTGGTTCTAGCTTCACAGTTCCAAGAGTTAGTCTCCCAACTTGGCCACTAAGACTGCACAGTGTGCAGTCTCTCCTAGGCCCTGGCCCAAACTAAATTGTGCAATGCGTAGTTCTAGTAATCGAGATTCCACACTGACTGTTACGATTGCACAGTTCCCACAGTCAGTCAGTCATCCCTGTTAGTCAAAATTATGCAATTCCTCTCACTAGATTCCCTAGTTTATGGTTGATCATGATGTGAAGTTAGATTTGTAAGAGTTAATGTTTTATTGCCATGAGTGTTTGTTCTATCCCACAAGTACCACAATCATGAAGCACTTCTCTCCAGTAGTCATTGTACCATGGCACCAAACAATGTTTTTTCAAGCGAGAGCACTAAAAGTAGTACTGGGAAAGAAGTTGAGCAAGAGAAAATTTACTTGCCAATATATGTATATGCCCAACTATTTATAGAAGAGAAATTAACACTAACATGGCTTAGGGACTAACAACAATGGAAAAGGAAACAATCAAGTACAAGATCAAGGAAAGAGTAAGTTTCTGACATAATCAAGGGAGAAAAAAGTTGTAGAGTGAAAGAACATTCAATCTTCATGCAAGAAGCTTTGATCGCAGAAGAAAAACGAAGAAAAGGACATAGATAGTTGAGTAGAGGAAGAGAGAAGTGGAGAGCATGAAAGTAGAAAAATTGAGATCGGAGCAAGCAGAAAAATAACTCAAGGAAGAATGGGAGTCGAGAAGGAAAGAATAGGAAAAGAAGTTGAAATAGGAATAAGAAAAAATGCTAGGCGAAATGACATAGAAAATAATGCCATATAGGTTGATGAACTAGAAAAGTATGTAAGTGGGAAGAGAGTGAACATATGCAGGTTCCCTCACCAAAGCTAAGCATATGAACCAAGTCCAGTGAGAGGTTTATAGGTACATGGAGAAGCTAAAGCAATAGGCCACTAGGTATGACTTGGATTTGAGTGCACCAAACATGCAGAAGCACACTAATGGTCCTATCATGCTCTACACCACACTGCACATGCTTTAGGATGAGATAGACATACGTTCCAATACCATATTCCCAAATTCTATGAAAGCAAGAGTTTTCTACTAGGAAGACACCATCAAGCCGTTTGGGGACATCATCACACAATACCAATATTGGCATGAGTACATGACCAGGTAGCATTTGGAGGTTTCTGAGTTAGTCTCTCCTCAAACTTTAGAGTCATAATGTTTTTTCTTATTAGGTTGCCTCTAACCTATTTTGTCTCACATGGGTACATGTGGAAAATGTATATTATTAGTAAATATGTTGTAAGTGAAATTCCAAGTATCACTAGCGTAATGTGAAGAGTCACTATGTAATGTAAAGAGTTATTTGTAAATAATTTGAAGAGTCATGGAGGTAGTTGAAGAGTCACAAAGGGGAATGTCAAGCGTCACCCCAACCTTTCTTATAAATAGAACCTGATAAGTCATAGAAAAGGATTTTGGGAGTCCAGATTTTTGCTAAGCATTGATTAAAGAAGGCTTGGAGAGTGTTGTGATGAGCCTTGGATTTTGTATAGCCTAGAGAGAGTGCATCTCTTTGGAGGAGCAGAAAGTGTTGACCGTAATGTTCCACTATTAGGTCTAGTGGTTGTGAATGTTGTATGTATGGATGGAACTTTCACTTAATAATATAACTAAGCCAACACATTTTCATGCATATGTTGTTATTGTAGTTGGAATATTCTGGTTTCCTTAGAAATGTATGTTATTTAACTTACGAATTTGTGTATGAATTATTTTGTATGAAATTTTATCAAGATTGTTGAAGACGTGTTGATGTATTAACCCACCACTTTCGATTATGGACTATTCTGCTTCTATCCTATGATGTCATTCTAGTCATGTTTTCCTCTAAAGTTGTTTACTATTATAGGTTTCTTAGAAACACACTTCATTTTTCCCTTTGTGTGTTAGAATCCCCATGCATCTCACTTGACTCACTACAAGGTCACACACTTGCTTCCAAAAAATTTATCATACCTACCTCTTCACACTATCGCGATAGAGGCACTACTTTACTACCCATTGCTGGGACTCCTACTCTAAACGGTCTTAGGTCTAGTTGGGACTTCTTACTGGGGAGATCCCTTGACATGTTGGCGGGTTCAGAAACATCAACATTTCTGGCACTAGAAGGAGGGCGAGATGACAATATGATCCCTCAAAGTCTGTTTTGAAGCTCTGCACATCATTCATGACTTACATCACAATCTCAACTCCAACTTGTTTTTCTCATGCACATGATTTTGAAGCAATAGTGGATGTTATTGATGACTACTCATGACTCACATACAACACTGAAGGTAGAATAGCCTTGTTAAGACAAATAGTTTCCTTCTTAGGTTTCTATAAAAGGAATGAAGTCCCCTCAGAGGACATTGCCTACGGGCTATTCGGTCACATGTTTGGATGGCGTGTTCAACATTGGTGTCTCACATTGCCCACAACCTCTATTCACTCTTTTAATCACATGATCAAAGATTTAGGTAATCGTTTCTTCCATTATGATAGTAAAGAACTCAATTAAAAAATTTTGGAATTATGGAATGCACATGATGAATTTTTTGCGCAATTTTTGGATCACTTTCGTCATCTTGATTTTCAAATCCCTGAAGATAAAATCGATTGGAAATTTATCAAAGAAATATTTAAGTATCTTCTTCATGTATTTGAAAATCCACATGACTTAGAATCATTTGAACCCCTCCCTACATAACTCGGTGTTAGATCTTCCAAATCTAAGATGGGCAAGGTTGTTGTGATAGGTGACTCTCCATCCTCTTCTCATCAATCAACTTTAGCTCCGTAGGATGAGGTGGGAGAAGTTACTAACCAATCTGTTGAATTGTCACCTCTTCCCACCCAAACTTGCTCTGCATATCTACACAAATTTGGATTTCAACCCTGATGGTTGTCATGTGATCTCATTTTCTCAACCTCCATCCTTGGGTTCCTATGTTCCTTTGAATTTAATGTGATGTGTTCATCCATTCTGAGATCGACATCTATTGTTCATGAGGAGTGATTTTCCAACGGACTTGGTGTTCAACGGTCAACTTTCCCTGTCATTTTTTATGAGTATGTGTGGGAATATGAAGAATAATCTGCGATGAAGGATGACCTCCTTCTATCCGCACCTCACCCTCTCTATACTGACATCATCAGTGATCCTGCGATCCCTTATTTTTCTTATGAAAATTCATACCGGGATGTTTCTGGAAATCCAGAGGGTGAAATCTTTTGTTTCTCATCAACCCCTCTATATGATTCCTAAGATCATGAGGACACTGATGCACATATTGAATTTTATGACTACGGTGTCATGATCTTTTACTCATTCATCTGATCACGATTCTGATTCACTCAATGTTGATCTTTATAAGTTCCCAGTCTTTGGTGACACATCTCATGAAGTGGAAACCCCTCAAGTTGTTGAGGCACTTCAACTCAAGTTGATGGTTATGTTAAGTTCTCGCTTCCTTGATGTCAGTCCCACATCTGATTAGAAAATTGTTGAATCACCCTAGGATCCTCATCACTCTCTTGTTTGCATTGAAAATGAATCTAATCTACAACTTACACATCCGCCACCAGAATCACATGATCTTATTGCTCATGCATTGCAGGAGTCATATGTAGCAAGTCATGTTGCGAAACAAAAGTTTTTCTCTTTCTTCCTATTTTCTCATTTGTCAAGATCGAAAGAGTGTACATGTTTTTCATCTATGCATAATGTGATGCAACACCATGGTACGTCTATAGAGTGCTTGTCATGTGATTTTAGTCATTTCTTTTCCATGGACGCATTCAAACTTTGAGCATATTGGTTTTCATTGTTTTATCTTCTTGCTTGCTGGTTTGCCTCAATATTATTTTCAACCACGCCTTCACCTACATGGGCCAACCAATGCACTGGTGGTTTCATTAGAAATATCACTTCACGTGAGTACACCCATGCATTATTTAGCTTAGGAGTAGGAGTAGTGTTTTCTTTTACTTTCTTGTTTTCCCTTTTCTTGTTTTTTCATTTGTGTTACTTCGCTCCTTTCCTTGTATGTTTGTTTATGCACCCATAGGATTAGTTTCCCATGAAACCGTGTTTACCTTCTTGAGACAAAGTGGGTGAAATATAAGAGGAATTGTAATTTATCAATATTTGGTTATCTTTCTGTTGCCTCTCCTTATGAAGAAATTTATTTTCTTTAGTCGATGATACACTGGTGGAAAATGCATTCCTTTCAGAGAGAGTCTTGGTAAAGTCACAACGGTTGCACTTTTAACTAGTACCACCTACTCTAATCGATTTTTTATATTCTGGTAAACCTTGTCGACTAAGTCAAGTAGAGTAAGGTGAGGGGGAAAAGCCTAACAAGTATGTTAGACGTATATATAGCATCCTTCTCTGAAGGGACAACCTATTATTCTCTCAATAAGTCAGGATCCCTCTTTTGCCTCATGAAATAAATAAGTTCTTATGTAAAGTTCTTTGAAAAATGAAAAGTAAAATAAAGTAACTCTACCAGGGACCTATCTAGGCTCGCTTGTAGTGGAGAAATTATTGTATTCCTTAAATGACTCTTTCAACGTATTTTCATGGCCAGGTGGTAGTGGAGAAACACCAGAGATGAAAGTAAGATTCTGATAGTCTAAATTACTTGTGCATTAATATATCTGTCTGATCTACGTGGATATTGGTGGCTACCCACCAAGTCCACTTTGACCCCCACCATTGTTTCTTTTAGCTTTTCAATTTCCTTAATTGTAGCACAGTTTACTATTTTTAGCAGTTTTTCGGGTCCTAAACTTCTGAAGCCGTTTTGAGGCCCTAAATGACGTTTTTTGGGAAAATTAGGAGCAACATGTGTCCGTGGACCAACATTCCTCTTACCAAAGTTGTATTTCTCAGATAGATCTTTATAACAAGATATTGTACGCGTCAAACGAAGATCGTATGCCAAAGTTACGATCCTAGGAAGTTGATGTACCAATTTACCCAAATAGGGCCCACAGTTTGGCATTTCATCTTCTAGGGTTAGGTTTTTGGATGTTTATGGTTTTCCATTGTTTCTCAACAATAAATAGGCATTCGAGCCTCATTGTAACATAGTTCAGAGGCATGTAGCCACCACATCTCTTCTCAGAGATAAGCTACCATCGCCTTAGTTGTTTATTTCCATTTTTTGTTTGTAAGCATATCTCAGTATTTTACATTAATGAAATGAAGTATTATTTTCGCTGCATCTTTGCGTTTATGGTTATCTCTATAATTTGTTGCATTCCTATTTAAATTTGGATCACTGGTATCAGAGCAGTCTACTTTTTCTCTGTTTTTTTGCATGTCCCTAACGAGGTCAGGAAATAAGGAGTTACGGCATGAATTGGTCGAACCTTTGCAAGACTAGCCTCACAAAACCCGACGGCCTCCCCTGGTGGATGAAAAGAAAGATGAGGGAGTAGGATATCCTATCAAAATCTTGCTCGAAGAAGCCCTCGACTGACAAATGAATGCGATGATGGATAGCTTTGCCCAGATCCTTCAGTGGCTACCTAGGGGCGACACATCGGCTTCCCACAGCTACTTTGGAAACACCACACACTTTAGGGTACAAGTTAATTTTGAAATCCCCATATTCAAGGGTTAGATAGACACAAATGCCGTCGATAAATGGTTAAATCTGCTAGAGGGTTATTTTTTCTTCATGATTTTTCTAGTTGGGAAAAGATTATTTTCACTCTTCTCAAAGTAGCCCGCCACGTCAAGGACTCGTGGGAAACCTATTGCGAGCAGAAGGATGAAAGTACTGGCTCACTATTTTCAGTTGCACCCACCTGGAATTCATTCTAGGATGCCATCAAGGAGCAGTACTACCTTGTCGGAAGCTATGAGGATCAATACATAAAGTGGACCATACTGCGGCAGGGAAGGGACCAAGACGTGCCAGAATTTACCAATATTTTCCATACCCTTTTCACAAAGTTGGGTATCAAGGATTCGGAGCAGAATTTTATACTCAAACACTACAGCTACCTGCACAAGTACATCCAGGAAGAAATAAAATTCCTGAACATCTCCTCACTCGACATGGCATACCGATATGTCGTCAAGGTTGAGCAAAAGTTTAAATAGAAGAAGCGAGACTTTGGATATGCAAATCTGAAGCAAGGGAAAGGTGCCCTCAAACTACAGAACAAAGGACAAAGCCAAGGCAGGGTGGCCCAAGAAAACCCGCCAAAGCTGCAAGCAAAGAACAACATCGTGAAGCCGAAAAAGGACATGAGAAAATTGTGTGAGTTCCATAAGAGCTCTACTCACAACAAAAGTGAGTGCCGTGCCAAGCAGTCACTGGTGCTTGAGCTAAAGGTTTCAGAATCAGATGCATGTTCTAACTCTGAGTTAGAACCCGACAAGGGGAATGACAAAGGGAAGCAGATTATCGATGCCAAGCCCAATGCCACTGTTGCCACCATGAAGATCCAGGAGGAGGAACCTAAAGATCCAAATGAGGAGGAGCATCTCTTCCACTCCCAAATGTGGGTAAAGGGATCACCACTATAGTTCATTATTGACAGCTAGAGCTAAAAGAACCTCATTTCAGTAGAGGTCGTGAAGTGGCTCGACTTACCAACCATAGAACATCCACAACTGTACACCATCGGGTGGCTTCACCAAGGATAGGATCTTTGTGTGATCCAGCAGTGTCGCCTTCCATACAACATCAAGCCCTTCACAGATGAGGTATTGTGTGACATTGTTCTCCTTGAAGTTTGTGATGTATTATTAGGACAACCATACTTGTGGAAGCAACATGCTGTGTATGAATCAAGGCCCCATGCTGTTATTATTACTTTGGTAAATAAGTTGTCCAGGATACCGGAGGTATCACTTCCTATTGCCATCTCTTTGGTTCCTCTGCACTGTCAGGTCAAGCACTCCATTGATCTAACCCCAGGTGTGCTGCTACCTAATGGACCAATCTATTGGTGCTCCGTTCTGGAGAATGATGAAATCAAGAGGTGGATTTAGGAGCTGCTATAGAAAGGTCACATCTGTCTGAGTTCATCACCCTGTGGGAGCCGAATCGTGTTGGTATAGAAGAAGGATGGGACTTGGAGACTTTGTATTAACTATCGGGCGCTAAACAAGATCACTGTCCATAATAGGTACCTAATCCCACAGCTCGATGACCTCTTGGACCAACTGAAGGGGCAAAAATATTTCAGCAAGATTGATTTGAAGTCAGGATATCACCAAGTACTAATCAAACCCTCTAATGTGTGGAAGACTGCCTTCAAATCCAAGGATTACCTTTTCAAATGGTTGGTTATGCCTTTTGGATTGACGAATGCTCATGCAACCTTCGTGAGGCTAATGGATGACATCTTTTGGCCATTAACCAACTCATTTTTAGTGGTATACTTGGATGACATCCTGATCTTCAGCTAGAGTTGGGAAGAGCTCCTCCAGCACATCTGACAGGTTCTTCAAACACTGCGGCAACACAAGTTATGTGCTAATTTGGAGAAATGCACTTTTGGCATGACCCAAATTTAGTATCAAGGATACATTATTGATGAACAGGGGGTGCATGTGGATCTAACCAAGATCCAAGTGATTCGGGATTGGCCCTCTCCAACCACTCTAATGGAGCTCCACAACTTTCTAGGTCTTGCCAACTTCTACTGCAGGTTCGTGTTGGGATTTTCTCATATCACTTGGCCCTTGAGTCAAGTCACCGAGGTAGGAGCAAAAGAAAAATTCTTTTGGCCTAAATCTCAATAGAAGGCAGTCACAAAGTTGAAAGACTGCCTCTTCTCAGCACCAGTGCTCGCATTGGCAGACTTTCAACAACCATTTGAGGTTGAGACAGATGCCTCTGACTATGCTATTAGGGTAGTCCTTACTCAACATGGGCATCTAGTGGCATATCACAGCGAGACACTTTCAGACATAGTCCGGAAGTATCCCACTTATGACAAAGAGATGTATTCCATTGTGTAGGTCTGCCAACAATGGAAACATTACATTTTGGGGAAGGAAATGGTCATCCACACAGACCATCGACCCCTCTAGTTCATACAGACCCAAGGGAAATTACAGAATGATCACCATCAGAGGTGGTCCACATACTTGCAATAGTTCCATTTGAATATCAAGTATAAGAAGGGCATCACCAATAATGTTGCAGATTGCCTTAGTCGACCACCGATCAAGTCATTAACCACCGTGCTCAACTCTTGGGAGCACGAGACTTCTGATTGACCACTTCTCTAAAGAAGTGACCCAGACTTTGGCCACACATACCAGACACTCTTGGAGGGTCAGCATGTTCTAGATTTTCACCTCCAGGATGCCCTATTATGCCACATGGGTCACCTTTCTGTTCCTTCAAGTGAGTGTGCCAAGATGATTTGGGAAGCACACTACAATCAGGTTGTTGGGCATTTCAGGGTCGAGAAAATGGTGGCAGTACTACAAAAGTATTTCTACTAGCCGAATCTTCGACAAGATGTTGGGAAGTACATCAAATCATGCATTTTCTATGCCATTGCCAAACTGACAGTCAAGAAGCAAGGCCTCTATACCCTGCTACCTACCCATAGTCAACCTTCGGAATCCATGTACATGGATTACATGTTAAGCCTTCATTCCACTAAGCATGGAAACGATTGTGTTTTTGTGGTCGTCAACAGGTTCTCAAAGATGGCCATTATGGTAGCCTACAAGAAGAATATCACAGTAAAAGCCACTGCTACACTCTTATTTGAATGAGTGTGGGTGAACTTTTGGATCCCACAGTCTATCATCTTAGATCAGGATAGCAGGTTCCTCATACATTTTGGTCCAATCTTTGGTCAATGCTGGACACCAAACTCACTAAGTCCACAGCCTTCCATCCTCAAACTAATGGCTAGATATAGTTTGTCAACAAGATGATTGTACACATTCTATGTGTGTACAACTCAAAGAATCCAAACACATGGGATGAGAGCCTCCCCTATGTTTAGCATAGCTACAACCAAGCTCTCTATAGCTCAACTGGCCACATCCCTTTTCAGGTGGGCTTGGGATTCCAGCCACTATGTCCCATTGATGTGGCCATGCCATTTGCAACTACTCACACAAATTCGGCTCATGTCCATTCCGAAATAGATAAGGAAAACGACTTCATTGGCCACATCCAACATATTCACCTGCAAGTCCATGACATTCTGGAGAAATCAAATGCCAATTACAAGCAGCAACATGATCAACACCAGGTCCGACACAAGTTTCAGGTGGGTGACAAAGTATGGTTGCATTTGCAAAAGGAAAGCCTTATCAAATCCTATCAAAAGATCAAACCACTTCGATATGGTCCTTACATCATTACCAAGGTTATGGGAGACAATGCACTTGAGCTCAACATTCCCCCATTCCTTGGCTTACACCCAGTGTTCAATGTGGAGTACCTTCAGCCATAATTTCCACCATTACTAGACACATCTGACATTGCAGAACAACTCACACCCATAGATTTAAATCTAGATTGCATGGAACAAGCTAAAACTGATCAAATCATGGACACACAGATCAAGCACACTCACCAGCAGAACATCCAACTGTATTGAGTTGTCAAAGCAGGTCAACTCCTTCACCAGGGAAAGTGGCTCACCAAGAACCAAGTTCAGGAGAAGTTTCCTCATCTCATGGAGGAACTCAACGCAATGGGGACCATCGCTTCCTAAGGGGGGAGGAATGGTCCAGGTGGATATTTGTTGGCACTCGCCAATTCCACTTGGACCCCTACCATTGTTTCTTTCAGCTTTTCAGTTTCCTTAATTGTAGTACATTTTACTATTTTTAGTAGTATTTCGAGTCCTAAACTTTCGAAGCCATTTTGAGGCCCGATTTTTTTTGGGAAAACTAGGAGAAACATGGGTCCATGAACTGATATTGCTCTTCCCAAAGTTGTAGTTATCAGATAGATCTTTCTAACGAGATATTGTACATGTCAAACGAAGATTGTATGCCAATGTTACGACCCCAGGAAGTTGATATACCAATTTACCCAAACGGGGCCCACAGTTTGGCGTTTCATCTTCTAGGGTTAGGTTTTTGGATGTTTAGGGTTTTCCATTGTTTCTCAACAATAAATAGGCCTTCGAGCCTCATTGTAACACAATTTAGAGGCATGTAGCCACCACATCTCTTCTTAGAGATAAGCTACCATCACCCTAGCTGTTTATTTCCATTTTCTGTTTGTAAGCATATATTATTATTTTACATTAATGAAATGAAGTATTATTTCCACTGCATCTTTGTTTTTATGGTTATCTCTGTAATTTGTTGCATTCCTGTTTAAATCCGGATCACTGTCATCCCCAATAGAGGAAATTCAATTGACTTGGCTTGGTATGTGTGTTGACCGATTAAGAGAATGGTAGGGAATATATAATTAAATCAAGCTAGTGAAGGAGAAATGACGATCAAATAATCAAACAATAATTCAAAAAGAATTAGACTCTCTTTACACAAGACAAGTTCCATATAGATAGCCGAAGTTCTACAAGTGTGTTTCCAATGTTGTAGCATTTACAACCACCCTCCAAAATTTTGCCTACGCTTCATTTAGGAGCCTCCCTACTAAATGCCTAGTAGCTTATCTCCCAATGACCCAGGTACTCATGCTTTCATTAAGTTTTAGCTTTTTCTTTACAACTTGTGTTCACTTACTTGATTTGATGTCCAACCACAAGTTTACCTCTTCACTTAGTTGCAATCCGGTTCTAACACTACCTTGGTGATCTACGCAATCTTAGAGGGAAACAACCCTTGCTCTTAGGAAATGTGTAGTTCAAGCCAATAGTAAGCTTTGGCTCCAAAATTCTATAGACCTAGTTGATAGACTTTCTTTAACTAGGAAATTGCACAGAGCCTGAGAGGAAGCCCAGAGTCACTGAGCCCAGAAATTATGCAGAACCTACTGTGCTCAGAAATTGTTCATTCCATGAACTAGATAGTTGGTCAGTCCTTCCTAGAAATGCGTAATATTTCTAGGTAATTCATGTTAGTTTTCCTGAAATACAAGAAGTTAAGAGGAAAAGCATCCCTAAGAAGTATGGATCTATTATGAGTTTCGTGAAGGTGACACATTTCCCTCTTTAGAAGTTTCTACCAAGTGTCATTGTTATCCTTGATCTCAACCATTTGCATCATGAATTGCATGTTTCCTAACCCTATGAATGGACTCCTCTAGAGCTCACTTATATATTCGATCATTTATCTCTCGCTTCCTTAGGAGATCAAGGAGCCTTCGTAGCATTGTCATCACTTTTCGGGGTGAGTTTTTCTTAAATCTCATTATGTTGCTTTTTCTATTACTTTTACTTTTTTTAGCTTGTGAGAGTGTTTTTTCACTCATTTTTTTGAGAAACCACTGGAGTTTTAACTTGGAGAAGTGCTTTTTAAAGTTATACATTTCCTTCCCCAAGCGTCGCATGAGTTTTTTCGTTTTTGCACCAACGGTCGCCGTGTGACGACTCCATTCACATGCCTCATGTTCCTTTAGTTTTATCCATTAATGTACTTGTTTTACATGCATAGATCTACACTTAGTCATATCTACATTCATCCTCACACCATCCTTCATATCTGCATGTTTGCACATTCCCCATGAACAAGTATGGGCCGCCCTTTCCCAAATCTCACATCTCATTGCATGCACTACACAATCTAGGAGCTCAAGGCCTCTACCTTGGCTTCTAGAATTGTGGAGAGCTTGTCCGATGTTGGATCCAACTGCACAGTTCTAGGAGCCAGTCTCCTTGCTTGGCTACTAAGACTACGAAATGTGAAGTATCTCCCAAGCCCTGACCTAGACTAAGTTGCGCATTGTGCAGTTCCAGTGAGCAAGCTTCCACACTAATTGCTAGGAATGCGTAGTTCCCACAGTTAGTCAGTCACCCTGGTCTATAAAAATTACATAATTCCTCTCAATAGATGTCCTGGTTGCTACTTGATCATGCTGTGAAGTTAGATTTGTAAGAGCTAATGTTCTCCTTTCATCAGTGACCTTTCTGTCCCACATGTATCACACTCATGAATCACTTCTCTCCAGTAGTCATTGTACCATGGAACCAAAGAGAGCTACTTCAAGAGATACCACTGAAAGAAATCCTGGGGAAGCCATTGAGAAAGTGCCAAATTACTTGCGAATATATGAAGATTCCCAACTGTTTGCATAAAACGAATCAACACTAACATGGAAGCAGGACTAACAACAGTGGAAAAAGGTAGCAACCTAGTGCAAGATCAGTGAAAGAGGATATTACTAACATAATAAAGGGAGACCAAAGCTGCAGAGTGAAAGTGCATTCAAACTTCATGAAATAAGATTTGAAAGTAGAAGAAAAACAAAGAAGAGGACATAGACAACAAATAAGAGGAAGAGAGAAGAGAAAATCTTACAGGTAGTAGAACTAAGGTTGTAGCAAGAAGAACAAGAACTAAAGAAAGAAACGGAGTTGAGAAGGAAAGGAAAATAAAAGAAGGAGAAACAAGAAGAAGAACAAAGGAAAGATGCAATGACATAGAAAACAACTCCATACAAGTTGATATGCTAGAAAATCCAGTAGATGAGGAAGAGAGTGAACATATGTAGGTTCCCTCTCCAAAGCTAAGCATAAGAACCAAGTCTGGTTAGAGGTCGATAGTTACATGGAGTAGCTAAACCAAGAGGCCACTAGGGCTGACTTGGAGCTGAGCGCATCAAACATACAGAAGCACATAGGTGGTCCTATCATGGGCAACACCATGGTGCACATGCTTCAGCATGAGATAGGCACAGGTTCCAAGAACATATACCTGGATGCTATGAAGGCCAGAGTATGCTACCAAGAAGACACCATCAAGCAGTTTGGGGACATCATTATGCAGCGCCAAGCTTAGCATCAGTATGTGACCGAGTAGCATGAAGTGGAGGTTATCGAGTTGGTATTTCCCCAAACTCTGGGGTAATAGTGTTTTGTCTTGTTAGTTGTCTCTAGCCTATTTTGTCTCATGTGGTTACATGTGAAAAATGTATATTATTCGTAAATATGTTGTAAGTGAAATTCCAAGTGTCACTAGTGGAAAGTGAACAGTCACTATGTAATGTAAATACTTATTTGTGAAGAAGTTTAAGAGTCATGAGGGTAGTCGAAGAGTCACAAAGGGGAACTTCAAGGGTCATGCCACCCTTTGTTATAAATAGGTCCTCATAACTCATAGAAAAGGCTTTTGGGAGCAAAGGTTTTGGCTAAGAGTTTCTTAGAGAAGGCTTGGATAGTATTGTGACGAGCCTTGGCCTCTCCACTGCATAGAGCAAGTACATCTCTTTGGAGGAGCAGCCGATGTTGATAGTGATGTTCCACTATTGAGACTAGTGGTTGTCAATGTTGTATGTATGGATGGAAATTTCACTTAATAATATAATTGATTCAAAACCTTTTCATGCATATGTTGTTATTGTAGTTTGATTATTCTAGTTTCTTTAGCAATGTATGTTATTTAACTTACGCATTTGTGTATGAATTATTTTATATGCAATTATATGAAGCTTCTTGAAGACATGTTGTTGTATTAACATGTCCCTTGGGATTATCGACTATTCAATGTCTAGCTTGCGATGTCATTTCTCTTGTGCGTTCCTTTCATGTTGCGTACTATGACAGGATTCTAAAGGACACACTTCCTTTTTCCCTCTATGTGTTAGAACTTCCATACATCTCACTTGACTCGCTGCAAGGTCACACACTTGATTTTGAAAAAGTTATCATACTTACATATCCATGCTACCATGGTCAAGGCACTCCAAATGGTCTAAGTTCTAGTTGGGACTTATTACCGAGGAGATCCATTGACAGGTTAGTGGGTCCAGCACTGTCAACAACAACTAATTTAGAACTTAAAATGGGTAACATCATTAAGTTTGTATTTTCGATATATTTCTAATGATACAAATTATACCTTGATCCAACACCTAGATCAAGATGTATCACGATTCAAAGATAGGGCAATTGCAACCTTTCCGCATCATCAATATTTCCCACATGGAAAACACACAATATTCTTCATGGCATCTGTCAATCCCATTCATCAATCATGAATGAATCAATGTGAATATTCACAATCCTTCCTATAGTCGGAGGTCAACCTTTCTAGTTGATAAACAAGCTCACAACCACACCAGATCATCGATTCAACCTGGTTAGCCAATTCTTGACCCTGACCTCACTAACTCACCCAAGTAATGACTATGCCAAGGGCCCAAACTGACTTAAGCCATGACTGGCGGGTCCTGCCCAACTTACTCTAGGTCTGACTTGTCTTCGGGCCCGACAATGACAATAAGACAAACTGACTTGGCCCCTGACATGGTAGTTTCGATGAGTATTTCCAACCTGTTTCTTTGATTATTTTACACTTACAAAATATTTCAATTTCTTTATGAAATCATGCATAACTCAAGGTGTTCTAGCCTTTTAGCTTGAGTGGCATATTTTTCATGATTTTTCTTCCTGTCTAAGTGCACAATGGACACAAGGCCATTATGTTGATCTCTTAACCTCATCGAAACTTGTTGAAAGATACAAAGGGGTGCAATCCATGAAACTTGAACATGATACATTTAGAAAGGATATGCATAGGACATGAAACTGAACACAATCCTCATGCTTACATTGAACTTACCTGTACTTATACCAAAATAGGATATGTGCATCCTTTGATTAATATATCAATAATATGGAGTGACAAATAGAATAACAACCAAACAATATTGCAAGAATATTCACCAATTTAATCAGATAATATAGAGACTTCACCATCTCTATAGATATGGAGTTCACTAATATTCAAACTATTAAATATATAGGAATTATATCATTCCACATACATGTACATAGGAGATCTAATGTCCATTCACACATAAGAAAACATATCCCTTACCATCAGTAGGATCATTTATCTATTACCATATGCATGCACATATATTCTAATATAAAAGGACCAAGTAAATACTTATCTTATGTAGCAAGTAGGATTGACATTTCAAAGTGGGAATTCAACTCTCCACCCAACCATAGACAAGATACAACTAGAATTACTTCCAACTATCACCCTTGAGCTAGATTCTAAATATTAAGGAGTAGTTATTTACGAGCAAAAAATTAAACCAATAAACGAGAAAAAAGATATCACAAGGCCACTTTTCCTTCATCCAAAAAATACACAAAATTCCACTCAATCCTTTCATAATTTTCATACATAATAAACATCCATCCTAGTGTTGAAGGCTTGAAATGTTTTCCTACACATCAGGGGAAACCACCCAGTTGGGAACTTAGAGCAGCTCATTTTCTATTTGGAATGGTGGCTCTGACTAGGATTATGGGATCAGTTTCCCTTAATAAAATTTATAAAAATAGAT
This sequence comes from Pinus taeda, assembly GCA_000404065.3. Classification (NCBI taxonomy): domain Eukaryota; kingdom Viridiplantae; phylum Streptophyta; class Pinopsida; order Pinales; family Pinaceae; genus Pinus; species Pinus taeda. Next base: position 112,630 of record APFE030177949.1, read on the forward strand.
GGGATATATAAGTGTGAGTCCAATGATATAAATAAAAATAAGAAATAAAGAATAAATAGAATTAAAATATCCATCCTGGGACATATTTCTCTATATATGTGACTTTAGAAATATCTCACATTTAACATGATGATATAGATTGTCAAGTCATTTATGAGGTTAAAACAAATAAAGTTAACCAATTTAATTAAATAGTTAATTAAATTAGTTAATGAAAATCATTACACATATAAGATTTCGTTTTTCATGCATATACTTAAAAGATTTCAATCAAACACATCAATAGTGATAAATTCTCGATTGCTTACAAAAAGAACATATATAATAAACAAAATTAAAATAACCATTCAACTCTTAAATGCAGTAATAATACACAAATGGTAGTACCCAATATATCTTGACTCTGGTCATGAGAGAAACAATAATGGTTCAAATTTCTATTAAGATCAGTCCAAGTTACAATAGTGCAAACTAAAAGATTTCTTGCCAAAATTCTGAACCCATTCTTCATATCAATGAAGGGGGTTTATTGTTTCTAGTGAAAACAAAAATATTGTAAAGCATCAAAAAGTACAATAGTGGTTTTAACAAATCACACTCAAAATAAAGTAAAAGGATAGTAATAGATTTCAGTTGTAACAACTTGACTATGGTTGAGATGAAGGTTTCTCTCTGATACACTGCCAAAGTTCACACATATATGTTATTGATTTTAATTTGGGCGGATAATGAGGTTGTATGCACATTCTTATAATGAATATTGCATCGTTGAGTGCTGGAAGAAGATGAGTGGTCGCATTGGAGAGAAACCTTAGCATTAGTCACTGACTATGAGGTTTAACTAAGAAATGTTAATGGCATTCTAAGTCAACCTTTCATAGATTCTTGATGCTCTCAACCTTCTTCTTCGATAACTCCTCCCATGTTTTAGTTAACAATTTAACATCAAGCAAAGTTTCCTTGGGGAAGTCTGGAATATGGTTGGCCTATAATAAACTATCACTGATAGATTCAGTGAGATTGTTTAAAATATTCCTAGGACTTAAAATTTCCATTTCTACATGCTTGAGTGTTATTTCCCACTCTCGGAAGACAATTTCTTTCTGTTACTCTTCAGTTTTAGGGAGATCAACTGATGTCCCTTCAATACTATCTTTCCATGATATATAATATGAAATTTTATCCTCAACCTCCTTATAGTATGTCCTCAGATCAAGCAACTGATTCACTAATGAATTTCTTGATTGACATAAGTAATGGATAACGACCAATTTATGATAGAAAATAACTATTTATTGAGCAAGGAGAGTGTTTAGCTCTCCTGCTTCCTTCTTAAATTAGGCTATATTGGGATTCACTTTTAACTATTCAATATTTTGTTGAATTTCCCAGATTTGAGGATCTTGACTGTTCAAATTAGACTCATGTTGAATCTTTAAGTCATTAAAATTGTTTTGAAGCTTTGCAAGATCTACTTTCCATAGCTGAGTAATTATTGGTTTATCATTCTCTAAACCCTATTCTACCTGCATAATTATTTCAACCTTCTTTCTTAGGAGCTACTAATGAGCCTCATAAATGGGTAATTATATGGGCTCATTTTACCTCCTAACCTAGTCCAATCAACCATTCTCTTAGCTTATTGTATGATTTTCTGATTATATTTATGCTTATAGGATGAGTTGAGTTAGTTATTATGCCATGTGGTCTAACATGTATTCAATGTAGATTATTGATGGATTTCGAGGTGAAAGTCAAGGATCTAGTGGCCAAACTGCAACAATAACTAGAATTAGATAGAGGAGAGGACTTATAGGAGGGAATCCCCATCATTTATTTCTCGTAACTTTGAATTCCCCTTCATTCAGCTCAGAGTACAAGCAGCCAAATCATGCACTAGGAGGCATCCGAGCAAGTTGAAGATGATTGAGATTTATCTCGAGTTTTGCGATCCAAGCCTCCTTGATTTTAAGGAATTTGTTGGTAGCTTCAGATGTATAAGTATAAAGGCCTACGGCCTCACCAGGGTCAGATTTGTTTTGCTTATGTAAACTCTACTCAAATTTCGAGCTTATTTTTTTGTGATAGTTTCATGTAATCTTGCTATTGTTTTGATAATGAAGATGGAATCCTTTTCTAGCTAGCACTGAGTTACCTCAGAGGGTTGAAGCTCTTCCGTTAGGGCCCAATCCAAGAAGCCAAGCTTATCTTTACTTGTATTTGTATGCTTTACGTCAATTTGTAGATTAATTTGCCGTTAGATGTATTTTCCTTATGGTTAAGAATATGTTGCTTTTGATGATTTAGTAGTTTTCTTCCATTTGTGCTTTCTGTAGCAGGTTAAGAAGTGATCAGAAAAGACTCAAAAGGCTATCATTAGTGCATTGGCCTCTCTTCCTCCCTGTGGGACCATGATTTGAGGCAATGACTCTCTTGTTTCCCCAAAAACATAGATTTCCCTCATTCATAGGACTTCTAGTGTTTACAGCTCCTTATTAGGTTAATAATCTAGTTTTGCTTTGCTTTAGATCTCCTTCATCATGTCCACTTCCTGATTTGCAATAGTCCTTTTTCATGCTTTCCTTTCTTGCAGCATTTCTTGCATTTCCTTTCATACATCATAGTTTAGACCTTTTTATGCAAAACTCTGTTTTTCCTCGGATGCACTCACTTCATTGGTTGCTTGATTTTCTTGGTTGACTGTCAATTTCTATGCAACATATCTCTTTCAACAGTAGGCTAGCTTACCAACAATCACACCCTCCATCTGATCCATGCTCTATAGGTCTCCCAAGTCTCACCTCAATTCTGCCCTAGTTTCTTGCATTTTTCATAGAACTTCTTCCTCTCTCCTTGAGCAAACCCAATCATCTTTCTCTATCGTGGTGATTCATAATAGACCTTAGGTGCCCTAACACCTCATTCCAACCTTAATATACTTCTTCCACCCACTCTTACACCCTCAAAATAGCGAAAATTGCTCTCGGCCTCCTCCTATAGGCCCCCTATAGTTTACTTGTTTTCCTCCTATAGTTTCCCTGTGTCCTCCTATAGTTTTTACTATAGGTTTTCTTTTGAAGGCCAAGTTTGGGGAAGGCCTCCAGAAGGCCACTTAAGATCTCCTAGGACCCATCCACACCATCCTTCATCCTCCCAAGCTCCAAAACCACCCTGTAACGCCACCTATTCATCGCCACACTCACACACAATAAATTAGATGCATGTCAAATTCACATAAAAATCCAACAATATGTTTTTTGCTTATTTACTTCCAGAAATAGCATGGTTAGATGTTTTTTACTTCCTTGAGTAGGTAATGGCATTTATTTCATGGTATTCATAGTGTTTTTGGCAAAAGTAGAATTCGCTTGTTAATTAGGGTTTACTAGGTTTTGCTTTACATTCTGGTCTCTCTCCTTTTTGTAATTAGAATAGCTTCTGTAGATTAATCTTTCTTTTCTTTCACCACACATAAAGCTTCTTCTAAAATCTATAGAAGTTGGCTTGAGCTCCTATTGATCTTATGCTGGCTAACCAAGTGACAACCTATTGTGAGAACTAGTACTTGTGCATACAGCACCGATGCTTCCAAGTTTGTTACGAACTACCAGGTTGATAAAAGTAAAGTTGGCAGCCTAGGAGTTGCAACATTCTTTCCACAATACTGGCACTCACCACATTTTGGTGTCGTTTCCTGGGAAACGTCAGAGTATTCTATGGTTACTACTTTCTTCTATTTCCTATTGCAACATTATGCTAATAGTTTATTTAAGCAAAAGTATACTAGTCATTTATTTACTTTCAGATCTGCATTTCCTTGCTTTCCTTTTCAATTCTACAAATTTCAATTTAGTAAGTTCATTTCAGCTAGTTGCAATTTGTTTTTTTCAACCACAATTTCAGTTTCTGTAAGTACTTTCATTGTGGGGAAAAGGAAACAAAACCAACCAAAAAGATTTCTTTTTATACCTTGTAGGTATAGAGATAACTCAGGAAATTTTTTTCCCAACACCCCCATTGCTCCACACAACCAACCTTCTCTCTTCTTCGATCATTGCAAACAAGAAGAACCCTTAGGTGAACAACTAGAGATATTTGAAGACCCTATAGGGGAAGAAGAATAAGAAAACATTCCACTGGATCCAATGAATGAAAACAGAAATGCTAGGGGGAACGAGGAGAGAATAGAGGGTACCTCTCCCATCCGAGAGACCAATGGGGACACCAAAATGAAGAATATAAGCCATTCCGCCCTACCTCACTTCCATGTTCTAACTACAAAAGATCCTGACACCTTCTTGTTTGAGTATCCTATCATCTGTCGAACTTATGATTATGCAGAAGACGTGCAAAAGTTGAAAATGTTCCCTTCTACTCTCAAGGATGAAACACTGCACTGGTTCATGGGATTACCTGGTAATAGCATCCCAACTTGGGCTCAGATGCAACAGGCCTTTAAGATCAAGTATCGAGACTATTGTAGGTCAAAAGATACTAAAGAATAAATCTTCCAAATGACCATGGGAAGTGATGAGTCCGTGGAAGACTATGAAGAGAGGTTCCAACTCAATTACAAAAGGGTCGGGTGTACACTTGACCCTGAGTCTCTGAAGTTGGTCATGCTTAGGGGAATTCAGGAGGACCTTTTAGACGCCCTCCATCTACTAGTCGAGGGAGACATCTACCAACTATCCTATGAGGACATAAAAACTATTTTTAGAAACCATTCTAGAGAAGCCAAAAAGAAAGGTAGGGGGAGTCGACCCATAGCCAATACCACTTCTTCCAATTCATCCATTAAAGGTGAAATTGAAAACATGTTGGAAGACTTCAAGAGTGATATGTTGCAGACTCTTGCCATGCAAATGGATACCTTACATTTTAAAAGGAAACAAGAGGAATCAGAGAGGTCTTTTGCCATTTTTTTCCCTAAATGCACTAGGAGGCATCCTAGGAATGAATGCCCATTAAACTCTATAGAGGTTTGTTTAGTTTGTGAAGAAAATCATTCTATAGACAAGTGCCCTTCCTTTCCTAGACTTAAATTTGTATACCAAGGGGCCGAAGGAGTCACCAAATATATCTATTACACAAACCAAAGAAGGCTGCATGGACCTAGACCATACTAGCAGGGGATGCGAGGGACATCTCAAGCATACTAAAACCCCAACCAAGTCCCCTCCATACCTTCTTGGGGCCCCTTGCTCATCCTTCCTGGTCCACACCCCCTCCTTGGTCCTTCACATCTCATTATCATTCCCAACTAGCCACTCATTCATTTCAACCCTATGCTCAACTACAACCTCAGTGGAATGCACCTCATCGGGGGTGGAGGCCCTAATACAACTCTCTTCCTGGTCTTCTACCTCCACCACCTGCCCAACCACAATCGTTACCTTCAGCTCCACCAAGGCAACCCCAAATGCTTGTCCAGCCAAATTCGAACCCAATTCAAGAAATTGAATTATGATATAGGAAATTTCTCCTAGATAGCTAGCCTCCACCCAGGGAGGTTGAGGAAGATAAAGAGGAAAGTGAACCTAAAGAAAATCCACCCTTTCCTGAGAGACTATCGGTGACAATCCAGCCTACCCCAGAAGATACTGAACTCTTGGGAGAATTGAAACACTTATGTGTGAAGATACCACTTCTCCAAGCCATAAAATATGTCCCTAACTACAATAGGTTGATCAGAGAGAAGTGATTTAGGCATCCAGGGAGGCACAAGAGAGATGCCCTAACCAACAATGTCATAGGATAACTATCTGACCTGATGTTGAGGTGGATAATCTATCCAAAATATATGGACCCTGGAGGCCCAATAGTTGATGTCCACCTCAATGGCACAATGGTCCCACATACCTTAATTGATTTGGAGGCTACCATTAATGTGATGACAAAGGACACAATGCTCAAACTTAACCTCCAAGGCTCCTTGAGGAAGACCATGACAATTCTGCAACTAGCAAACTACTCCATAGTGACCCCTGAGGGGATTTGCAAGATGTGATGTTCTCGATTGATTCTTGGGAGTACCCTGCTGATTTCTTAGTTCTCCAGCCAAAGGCAAAGGTCACTGGGTATCCTCTCACTCTGGGAAGACCCTGGTTGGCTACAATCGATGCCTACATCAGCTGCCGAGCTAGGAACATGACCATAAAGAATGGGCACATGTCCAAGCAGTTAACCCTATATCCTCCTACCCAACCCTTGCTAGAACATGATCTACCTCTCTGGTTGGAGGAGGGGGATGAGGATGAATTTTATTTTGCACCACTTTGTGCATTAGAAATCACCATGGGGAGAAAACCACAAGATGAGGATGATCTGATTGAAAATTTGATTTGGAATCCACCTCCCAGTGTATCACCATTAGAAGACATAGTAAGAGAAACCCAAAACAACCCCTCAACTCATTTTTGTGTGGTTGACCCTACTCTCCATGTCAAAAATATAGAGTTCAACCCAGAAAGAATATTGAAATCAATCCATCCCTATCTACTTCCTAGGAGGAGCTATGAAGCCCACTGAGAAAACATCTAGATGCCTTCGCCTAGATTTATAAGGAGTTGAAGGGAGTGAACCCTTCAGTATGTACTTATCTTATATACATCAAGGAAGATTGCAAACCAGTTAGGCAGCCTCAAAGGAGGATGAATCCAGCACTTAAAGATATTGTTAAGGAAGAACTGCAGAACTTTCTTGATGTAGGATTCATCTATCCCATCTCTGACAGTGAATGGGTCTCTCCTTTGGTGCTATTGCCAAAGAAAAATGGTAAGTGGATAATCTGTGTCAACTATTGGGAATTGAATAAAGCCACTAAAAAGGACCATTTTCCTTTACCTTTCATAGATCAAGTGTTAGACAGTCTGGCAGGGAAAAAGTTATTCTCTTTCCTAGATGGGTTTACCAGGTACAATCATATTCAAATCAGCCCGGAAGACCAAGATAATACCACTTTCTCCTGTCCTTGGGGTACCTTTGCACACTGGGTCCTTCCTTCTGGTTTGTGCAACGCTCCAGCCACTTTCCAAAGAAGCAGTATTGAGTATATTTTCTAAACTGGTTCATGATGCAGTAGAAATATACTTGGATGATTTTACTCCTTATGGCTCCGACTTCCAAGAAGCTTTATCTAAACTAGGAAAAGTTCTAGATAAGTGTACTGAGATGAACCTATCCCTCAGTCTAGAAAAATGTGAATTTTTGATGACTGAAGGGACCGTGCTAGGTCATGCAATATCTCAACAAGGACTGCAGGTGGACCCCAACAAAATTGCCATCATCCAAATGGTCCCACCTCCTCAAAAGGTGAGAGATGTTAGAAGCTTCCTAGGCTTAGCTCGATATTATAGGAGATTCATTAAAGACTTCAACAAGTTAGCCTCTCATTTGTTCAACCTATTAGGCAAAGATGTTGAGTTCATATGGTCGGAAAATTGTCAAGAAGTCCTAGATACCTTGAAGAGCAAGCTAGTGACTGCCCCAATTCTCAGAGGCCCAAACTAGGCCCTACCCTTTCACATTCACACATATGTCGGAACAAAGTGATAGGAGAAGCCTTAGGACAAATTCATGAAAAGTTACCTTATGCTATATACTTTATAAGAAAAAACTTGTCAAAGGCATAGTTAAACTATATAGTGACTGAGAAGGAACTCCTAGCTGTCGTGCATTCCTGAAACAAATTACAATGTATATCACATGCTATCAAACCTTTGTGCACACTGATCATGTTATAATTAGATATTTAATGAACAAACCAGATGTAACTGCTCGCATTATTAGATGTTTTCTTTTACTGCAGTAGTTTGATTTGAACATTATTGTTAAGCTTGGTAAAGAAAATGTTGTTGCTAACTTTTTGTCTAGAGTAAATTTGCCTGCAGGTGAAGAAGGAATGGTTAATGACCAAATGCCAGATGAACACCTATTTTCTATATCAGTACTCTCTCCATGGTTTGATGATATAACAAACTACTTATCAGTACTCTCTCCATGTTTTGCAGATATAACAAACTACTTGGTTTCAGCACAGTTGCCACCACACCTATCCTCGAAAGAGAAGAAAAAGATAGTAAGAAAAAGTACCCCTTTCACCTGGATTGGAGGCAATCTCTTCAAACTTGGTCCAACTCAGATCTTGAGAAGATTTGTTAGGGAGGAGGAAGTCTTTGGCATCCTCCTGACCTGTCATGATGAGCCTTGTGGAGGTCATTTTGCAACAAAAAGAACCGCCTTCAAGATATTGCAAGCAAGCTACTACTGGCCCACTCTTCATCAGGATGTGAGGAGATACACGAGCCAGTGTGATTGGTGTCAGAGGATGGGGAATACCAATCCAAAGGATGAAATGCCCATGCAACCTCAGATGACCTTTAATCCATTTGAGAAGTGGGGCGTGGCCTTTGTGGGGCCTATCAACCCCCCTTCAAAGTAGAAGCAGTACTTCATTGTGTGCACCAACTACTTGACAAAGTGGGCAGAGACAAAAGCAATTAAAGCAGCAACAGAGGAAAAAGTAGCCGATTTTTCAAGGAAAAACATATTCTACAAGTTCGGGTATCCTAGAGAGTTGGTCACAGACCAAGGCAGTCAGTTCACTTCCAGCCTGATCGAAGACCTACTCACACATCATAAGATCAAGCACGGGACTTCCACCCTTTACCGTCCACAAGCTAACGAGCAAGTGGAGGTCACTAACAGAGCATTGGAAGGGATCCTAACCAAGGTAGTGAGCAGTAGCAGAAAAGGTTGGGTGAATAGATTAGTTGAGGCCACTTGGGCCTACAAGGCAACATGGAAGACCACAACCGGGTTCACACCCTATGAACTGGTCTATGGGAAGAAGGCTTTGTTGTCAATAGAGTTTGAATTCAATACCCTAAGGATGGCATCTCAGCTAGACTTAGACCTCAGCCATGCATAGAAGGAGAGATTACTTTAGCTCAATGGATTGGATGAATACAGATTGCAAGCCCTTATCCATACAAAGGTAGTTTAGCTTCTGAGAAAGATATGGCATGAAAAAATATCAAGGAGAATCAATTCCAAGAGGGATATTTGGCATTTCTCTATGATTCAAGATACAAGGATTTCAAATGAAAGCTGAGGACAAGATGGTTGGGACCCTACATTGTGGAGAAATGTAATGACAATGGTTCAGTTCTAATCAGAACCATTGATGGTGAAGCCATCCCCATGCTTGTCAATGGACATCGGTTGAAGGTCTAGAAGAAACCCTTCTCCAAGCAAGAGTTTATTGAAGATTTGAATAAAACCGTGATGGTAGTGAAGCATGTCTTAGCTTCCACTTCACCCACTCACTGAAGAAAAGAAAAAAATAATAACGACTCAAGTGAAAACCTCCATGAGGCGCTTGAGTTCCATCATCAGGTTGGAAACCTCTTCTAAGGCGACCCAGTGATGTAAAAAAAAAATGAGAAAAAGAGAAGGAATAAGATACCTAGGTGAAAAACTCCCGTGGGAGCGCCCATGGTAGGCAATTAGGGTGAAAACCCCTCTGAGGCACCCTAGTTTTTTTCAAAAAAAAAAGGAAGAAGAAAAAATGAATTTTTATTGCATTGTAGGTTTGCAGGAGGACTACAGGGAGTAGAACAAGGTGCCAAGGGGACCCTGACATTCACACCAACATCCATCTCATCCCCTCCACACCTTCCTCCATCATTTTTGGCATCTCTTCCACCCCACTGCACCTTTTTCTTCCAAAACTAGGTTTTCTACAAGGGTTCTATTTTTTCTATAGGAGGCTCCTTTAGGAATTACAAAGAGCCAAAAGTATCTACAGAAGGCATTTTGAGGGAGAAGAAAACTTCATGAGAAACCTATAATCCCTCCTCCATATTCAAACCTCCTTGCCATCATTTCCAAGCCTGCATCACACCCAAGCATCATTATTTTTTTCCCTATCCAAGAAAAAAAATAGAAAAACAGTTTTTCAGTGAAAAAGAAAAAGAAACAAAAATAAAAGGAGGAAAAGGCACCAATAACCTTACCTGAAGCTTACCTACTATCCCTCCATCATTCACCTCCACCTCTGGCACCATTCTCGAGCTCCAACAAAGGGAAATAATTGAAGTTTCAAGGGGAGAAGTAGCTACAGGAGCTCTTGTAGGAATTCCTATAACAGTTGATCCCATTGAAGTCCAGCACCAACAACAAGAGAAAACATATTTGAAGGTTGAAAAGGCACATGCAGCTCAGCTCTAGCAAAGGAAGAACCTACCAAAAACACACAACAACACATCAGCAAGAAGGGATGTCATGCATGAAGAAAACTGAAGGCATGCAACAGTGAAAGCCACAACACCTCACAACCAATACACTCGGATCACAGGTAAGTAACTAAGTCACTCCTCTATTTTCATTTGTGTAATTAGGAGTCATACGAAGGCAATGAGATGGTTGAGATCAAATGAGGGAAAGGTGGCCAGTTAACTTGGAAACCTTCATTTAGTTGACTCCACTTATCTGAGATGTCACCCACACGTGTGCACAGTCAACTCAAGCACAAAATTCCAAGGACAGGTAGTGGGAGGAAGTGTGAACTTCGATGGAATAATGAGGGATGAATACAAGGAGGGGCCATGATGACCAATTAGGTGGGGACCAATGCTCTGAATATGGGCAACGTACACCTTGCCAACTCAACACTTATAACTGAAAATATCCATAAAGGTTAATGAGCACTCCTCCCCGCGCATTCTCACCATCGTTTCTTCATTTCCTCCTCGTAACTCAGCCACACAACAGTCTTCTTGTGACCCCATAGCCTGGTAACCACCATCCTTCATTGATTTCATCCACATTCTTGCTCTCGGCTTTGTCTACAGGAGCACCTATAGGAAATCTATAGGAGCACCTATAGGAAATCTACATGAGGGACATCGGGCTTCTATAGGAGGGGCAATGAGTCATTTTGAAGGGAGAAAACATAGTTTTTGGCACAAATTTTAGTCTAAAGAAGTAGGTTTCATAAATGCTTCTATTGAATATCAACATATGAAATAATTGGTCTCAATTTAAGGATGAAATAAGTCTTCAAGAGGGTAGAAAATACATAAAAAAATTCGGTTGTTAAAAAAAAAAAAAAAAACAGTCCCCTCTATTTTTCTGTTTTTCTCAAAATTCTTTGTCTCCACCTCCATATTTGGTTTTTCAAAAGAGTACAGGTAGTATGATTGGAGGGCTTATGAGAAAGGAGCTCATTAACTCTACTAGGCTCCATGCACATCCTCAAGTGGTGTACATATTCACAAGGGCAAACTGGATGAATTTCTTTGAGAAATTTCGAGAGTTTGATGATGAAATTGCTCGAGAATTTGCTCTCTCTCTAGTCCCTCACACAAGAACTCATGCTACTATAACCATTAGAAGCCTCTCCATTGAAATAACCCCTGAATTCATTAGTAGGGTCACTACCCTTCCTCTTGGGCTGCCTTGGAGTAAAGATGAGAAACCAATTGGCCAAGCTGCGAAGAAGATTTTTTTCCAAAATAATGAAACCCTTATTGAAGATAAAAGTGGAATTAGAAGGGCTAGTATACCATATCCCTGGGATGAGGTTAGGTACCAAATAGTCAAATACATTTCTTGTGAGGGGAGGCACAACACTGTTTATGGATACCATTTTAGAATCCTCCATGACTTGAGGTATGGCATGGATACCCCAGCACTTCAAAAGCACAGTATCCCTTACTTTCTCTTTCAGTCCCTCATTGACTCCAGCACCAAGGTACAAGCAGGAAATTCAAGGCAGTTAGCTCACCATGGCTTAATCAAAATTTTAGTAGAGGAAGCCCTCCATACCTTTACACTACCTATAGCATGGGAAGTCTTCCGAAATATGATAGTTGAGGATGACATAAAGGAATTAACCTATGATGTCAGTCGTATTGGTAGTGAGGAGGAAGAGCAACAAGGAGGAGAAGATGAAGCAAGTGGTGACATATCAAAGCAAGAAATGAAGGAGGAAGGAAAAGAAATAGAGGAGGGAGAGGTTGAGGAGACCGAAAAAGAGAGAAAAAGGAGAAAAAGAGGCAGAGAAGGTAGAGCAAGGAGAAGAGTCCCCTGAGACTTTGGAAAGAGAAGTAATAGCTACCTTCACTGCCCTCAGTACACCAGTCAAGCCAAAGCAGAAGAGGAAAAGAAAGACCTCCATGTATTTCAGGGTAAGGAAGAGCACAAGAATTAAAACAGGAAAACCTCAGCCCTCTTCAAAAGTTCCCATTACCATTGAAGATTCACCATCTGCCAAGGTGAAAGAATCTCCTTCCAATACACCCATAACCTATGAAAGGGGGACTTCAAGATCTTCTATATGGAAGGGAAAGGTAGTACTACAAAACCCAAAACCAGACCAATAGGAGGCTCAGACAGTCCTACAGGAGACACTGTCCAAACTACAGGAGACACAAAAGCTTGAGAAAAAGATAGAAGGACAACCAAAGGTGAAGGAGTAAGCACAAGAGCTACAAGAACTTGACCCCTGGTCTAGTCTAGCCTCCTATTACAATATATTTGAGGGAGGCAGGATAATCCCACAGAAATTTGCAATTCCACTGTTTTTTGAATTGGAGAAGGAAAGAGTGAGAACACATAGGTGGATGTACATAGCCAAGTCCAAAGGAGTTGAGGATGTTGGCCATATGGAAAAAAAAGTTAGGGAAATGGGCAGAGAATTGAATGCTCTCAGAGACAGAGAGGCCTTTACAAGAAGCCACCTTGAAAATGAGAATGAACTACTAAGGAGACAACTGCAAGAGAAAGAGACTCAGTTGGCATACATGGCCAACTTATTCATGGAAGCATTACAATGCATAAGACGAGCCAAATCTTATGGCCTCTATCTAAAGGACCAATGGCTTCAATTCCAAATAAAGACTTTTGCACAAAGAGGCATAATTCCTTTCCAAGACTACAGGTAGTTCATGGATCTGTGTGATCAAAGCACCTCGTAGAATAGAGAAAAGGTGGCAGACTTCTACCTACACAATATGGCCCTCACAGACATGAATGTGTGGGACCCCAATGCCAAGCTAGGGGATCTGCAATTAATGGTCATAGCCTAATGGATGAACCATGAAGAATTAAGGGCAGCAGAAATGAAAAGATTGCTAATAAAAGAGCAGAATGAACCATTAATGATAAGAGCTGATCCATCAGATCCTATGGCACTCATCAGCACACACAACCTATTTGCCAATGTCCCTTGGATTGCCCCTAAATATCTAGCCAATCAGGCACAAGTCATTGCACACTTTGAAAATATGCAAAGGCTACTTGGGGATAACTGTATGCATGCATGCATGAGAACATGGAACACCCTACCCCACAATTTGTAGATTAGATAATACCATTCCCCAATGAGCCTGAGGGAGGCATTTAAAAGAGTGCCAATGTACACACACTCCATGCAATGGTTGAAGGTCAACTGGATTGGCCTCAAACTAAGCCCTCCACTCCTATTAGGCATGCTAGAAGGCAGAAGAGATGAAGAAGAGAAGGAGTAGTGGAAGGACATAGACAGAATAGCAAGATTTTAAGGAGAATATGAGCAAACCACATCAGAAGCTTGGAATGCTAGGGAGGCCACTAGGGCCATAAAAGATGAAGAGATTGACTAGGTTTCTCAGAGGATGAGAAACACCTTCAGTAGGGTGTGATGATGAACTTGATAAATGGGTAATTATATGGGCTCATTTTACCTCCTAACCTAGTGAAGTCAACCATTTTCTTAGCTTATTGTATGTTTTTTTGATTATATTTATGCTTATAGGGTGAGTTGAGTTAGTTATTATGCCATGTGGGTCTAACATGTATTTAATGCAGATTATTGATAGATTTTGAGGTCAAAGTCAAGGATCTAGTGGCCAAACTGAAGAAATAACTTGAAGTAGATAAAGGAGAGGACTTATAGGAGGGAATCCCCCTCATTATTTCTCCTTACTTCGAATTCCCCTTCATTCAGCTCCTAGTACAAGCATCTGAATCATGCGCTAAAAGGTAGCCGAGCAAGTAGAAGATGATTGAGAGTTATCTCGAGTTTTGGGACCCAAGCCTCCCTAATTTTAAGGAAGCTGTTGGTAGCTTCATATGCATAAGTAGAAAGGCCTGGGGCCTCTCTAGGGTTGGATTTTTTTTGCTTATGTAAACTCTGCTCAAATTTCGAGCTTATTTTTTTGTGATAGTTTCATGTAATCTTGCTATTGTTTTGATAATGAAGATGGAATCCTTTTTGAGCTAGCATTGAGTTACCTTATAGGGCCGAACCTCATTGGTTAGGGCCCAATCCAAGTAGCTAATCTTCTCTTTACTTGTATTTGTATGCTTTACTTCAGTTTGTAGATTAATGTGTTGTTAGATGTATTTTCCTTATGGTTAAGAACAGGTTGTTTTTGATGATTTATTAGTTTTCTTCCATTTGTGCTTTCTGTCACAGGTTAAGTAGTGATTATAAATGATTCAAAAGGCTACCAGTAGTGCCTTGGCATCTCTTCCTCCCTCTGGGACCATGATTTGAGGTAAAGACTCTCTTGCTTCCCCAAAAACACAGATTTCCCTCGTTCATAGAACTTCTAGTGTTTGCAGCTCTTTAGTAGGTTAATAGTCTAGTTTTTCTTTTCTTTAGATCTCCTTCATCATGTCAACTTCCTGATTTGGAATATTCCTTTTTCATGCTTTTCTTTCTTGCAGCATTTCTTAGCATTTCCTTTCATACATCATAGTCTAGACCTTTTTATGCAAAACTTTGTTTTTCCTAGGATGCACTCATTTCATGGGTTGCCTGATTTTCTTGGTTGACTATTAGCTTCTATGCAGCAGAACTCTCTCAGAAGTAGGCCAACTTACTAGAAATGAGGCCCTCCATATGATCCATGTCCCATAGGTCTCTCAAGTCTCACCTCAATTCTGCCCTAGTTTCCTAGATTTTTCATAGAACTTCTTCCTCTCTCCTTGAGCAAATCCAATCATCTTTCTCTCTCATTGTGATTCATGGTAGACCTTAGGCACCATAACACCTCATTACAACTTTCATCCACTTTTTCCACCCACTTTTACACCCTCAAAATAGAAAAAATTTCTCTTCGCCTCCTCCTATAGGCCTCCTGTAGTTTCCCTGTTTTCCTCCTGTAGTTTCCTTGTGTGCTCTTGTAGTTTTTCCTGTAGGCTTTATTTTGAAGGCTGAGTGTGGGAAAAGCCTCCAGAAGGCCGCGTAAGACCTCCTAGGACCCATTGACACCATCCTACATCCTCCCAAGCTCCAAAACAACCCTTTAATGCGACCTGTTCGCTACCACACTAACACACAATAAATTAGATGCATGTCAAACTCACATAAAAACACATAAAAATCCAAAAATATGTTTTTTTTCTTATTTAATTCTAGAAATAGCATGGATATATTTTTTTTACTACCTTGAATAGGTAATGGCATTTCTTTCGTGGTTTTCATAGTGTTTTTGGAAAAATTAGAATTCACTTGTTAATTAGGGTTTACTAGGTTTTTCTTTACATTCCACTCTTTCTCCTTTCTGCAATTAGAATAGCTTTTGTAGAGTAATCTTTATTTTCTTTCATCACACATAGAGATTCTTCTTAAATCTATAGAACTTGGCTTGAGCTCCTAGTGATCTCACTCCAGCTGACCAAGTGACAACATGCAGTGAGAACTAGTACTTATGCATACACGAAGGCTTCCAAGTTTGTTACGAGCTATCGGGTTGATAAAAGTAAAGTTGGTATCCTAGGAGTTGTAGCATTCTTTCTGCAATACTAGCACTCACCAGCTACTGTATTTCAGAGTCCTTATCAATCGTTGCATAGGCATATTCTCCTGTGAATTGTGAGAGCCTCCCTAGATCATCAACATGAGTAGCTTGACCATCTTTCCAAATTACTTTAAAAGAAGAGATATCAGGGACTCAGGTCTGGGTCTGTTCAATTTTCTTCTGTTTCTCTATCTCCTAACCGCATCTCTATGCTTTAGACTATAAAACAAATCAAGAGGAAGAATTTCTTCAATTTTAAAAATGACCTCAAAGGTCGGGAATACCGAGATCACTTCTAAATCATCAATGTCCAAATCTTTATCGGAAACCCCAGTAGTAAGCAAGGTCTTCCTATAACTTCAGGGGTCTGTATAACTTTCTTCTACAATGGAGTCTTCAAAATTTTAGGATTTGTTTCTCTTGTGAACTGTTCCCATATTGCATCCAAATTTTTGTCTGTTAGAGTTTCTTCTACCTGAGAAGAAGAGGAAGTACTTGTGTATTTTATCTGAGATACATTATGGACTTGTGTTGTCAGAGACAAGAATTTATCCTATTTTGTATTTATTGATGGTGCTTCAATACATCCATAGGAACATGAGATATAATTTTATTTCTATACTAATTAATATGAGTGAATTCCTCAGGAATTAACTGTGTATACTTGTTTCTCAACCTTTACAGAAACAGAAGTTGATTCAAATAAATAATCAAACTTGTCTGGTTCATCTGTAAATTACCTAAGTTTTTTCTATGCAGTGACATCCTTGGATGTATCATTAGGATCATATTGTCTATTGGGAATACTTGGGAAATTTAAACATTGAACTTACTCAATCTCAAGACTAGCATTTCTGAAATTGTCAGGAGCATAGACATGACATTGAATAGTAAAGGTAGGCCACCTTGTCTTTTTAGCATCTTCATAACCTTTAAAAGTTTGTTCCCTACAATTTGATAGGCTATCTCTCAAGCTAAGTGTTTATTGGGAACATAAAGGGGCAACACATGAGGGTTTTCAAGACTCTCAAAGATCTGGATATAAGTGAAGGATTTTTCTCCGAACTATATTCAAATTAATAATAAATCATTGTTGACTTCAAGTGAAAGTCTAAGAGACTTCTCATTAAAGAAACTTTGGTGGATGGGCAACATAACTGATAGAAATAGGACTGGAATTTAGATTTCAGAGTATGTCATTATAGATATCGATAGGACTAGGGTCCTCTATGGTCCATTTCCATCCCATATATGTAAAATCAGAGGTGAAATAGATGACATCCATTTTATAGATACTTAATAAAAAGGGGCAACAATGTTCATAGAAAAGCTGTGATTTTTCCTATAATTCAAGATTTTGGTGCCTATAGTATTAGAGAATATAGTTTCCCAATCAATAATATTTCCATCTGCGACAACATCATTTAATAGTCCTAATTGGTCTGAGAATTTATGGGTATTAGGGTAACCATAGATTCTACACATCATAGAAATTGTATAACATAATGGTTTGACAAGGGAAGCAATAACATACATACCCTTTTCCTCACATTTGTGTTTGTTGAGATATCTTCTCCATTCTTTGATGGGCTCTCATTGATCCTCATGTTTACTCATGAATTTCTCTACAAATTGCTTGTCGTATTTCTTCTAGGGGGAAGTAGCTGATACACTTTTCTTAAATCATTGTTGGTAAATGACCCAACAATTGTCTCATTTTGAGTTAGAAACACTCTCTCTAAAATATTCACACTATCAATGACCCACTTAACCATATCTATATAAGCAAAGATCGTTGGTTGAGCCGCAATTTTGTGTATAAAAAATTGGTCAAATCATTATAGGTAGACTCAGAGGTTGAGGTAGCATCATTGGGCATATGTTTTATTTATGTTACCTTAGGTTTTTCGTCCTCAAAAAGCTTGTCCATAGCTTCACACAAGGAGGTTTAAGCACCTAGAGTGTAAGATGTATCAGAAAATAATGCAGGCATTTTAGTAGTTTGAGGTGGAGGAGGAACAAACTATTGTTGCACTGTGGGTTTCTTCTTAGCCTTAGTTGCCTTAGACATTTCAACTAATCTTTCCTTATTGTGGCTGGCCTACAAAGGGAAGACGTGGGGATAGTTGGAAATTTTCTTAACCAAATAATTCCTTGGAGCGAATAACTGATTTTCAAATCAATCCATGTCCTTATGGGAAAAATATTGTGACATGAAGTTGCAATAATCAAATCGTTTAGAACTTCAAAATCACAAATACATTACATTTGGTCATTAATTGATAAAATGTGGGTTCACATGGGCCTTTGTAGATGTCAACATATCAGAAAATTATACCATAGAAATCTTATGGTTGTATCTTTGAAACATGTGATATTCTTACTTTCTGATGGGCCTTTATTATTAAAAATTTAACGACTAAAAATATAAGCTGGAAGGGACATCAGAGGTCTTTTATCAAATATTCCATATGGGGGGTTGAAAAGAGTGACAACTGATAAGAAGTTCTGAAATGGATAGGAGGGGTTTATTGAAGGATCAAAGGATTTGGAATATCGGAGATTGATGATATGAGGATATCAGAGTATCAATGATATTATTTATCGTAGGATGGGTGAAAAGAGATATCAAAGGATCGGAGGATCGAGACATTGAAGTTTTTTGAGTGGTGCTTATATGAATTTTTCTAATATTCAAATGCTTCAATATGCTACATGGAAATCCTATGTGGTCAGGAATTTTATTATTATATTCACAAAGAAGAACTTTATCACTTTAGTCTTAGAATATTTGAAAACTTTAATCAAGGAGGGATTTATCGTGACTTATCCTATGGGACTTGTTAAAACATTTTAAATATTCTGATAAAGTTCTTTTGATAATGAATTTAAAATAAAATCCTATGGGTATCTTGTTTATGAATATGTGTTATGAGGCTAAGCTCTGATAAGGGAATTCTCTCATTTAGACATGTTTTTGGTGACGAAAACTAAAATTGTCTTATTTTATTAAACCAAGGGATTTTATCTAAATTGAAAAGGGTCCCCATTATTTATTAGTTATACTATTAACCTTAATGGGGGGGTTTGAATATTACAACAATTGGCGACATACTGGGAGAAACAATTATCTTTGTAAACATAAATGAAATTTTAATTATTAAAGAAAAGTACCTAGAAAGGTAAAAATATTTGAAGTTTTAATTGGTAAAGATTACTCTGAAGGAAAGAACTCATTATTTTGCAAATTAATTCATTTCTTTTTATTTATGAAAATCTTTATTGTCTTTGTCAGTCATTTAGTCAGTTATAAAGACAAAGTTAGGAACTATAGAAGCTTAGCTTTTAAGATAAACCATTTCTTTCACTGGTAGAGCCATTACAGCTAGTAGGCATTCATAGCCTCGACAGGGTTACTATTTAACCAAAATGTACCAGTATCCCATCCACTTATAATAATTTTTAAGGTATTAATTTTTCTTTTAAAATCTTTGTTTTAGAGCTTACTAGAAAGCCATTATCGTAACTTGCTAACCAGATTATTACAATGTGATTCGCAGGTTGTAATGATATTGAGCAAGATGGATTGTGATGAGACCTATTGTATTATAGTTATGTAACCATAAGACATTATTTTTTTTTGGTTACCAGTGATGATATTTTCAATATCATTGGTTTCCCATGATAATGGTAAGTCGACTCATGATGAGAACTCCTATCTTTCAAGTTTTATATATTTTTGAATTACACTCTATTTTTTTTTTTTTAATTAGTGGATGGGGAGGTACATTCACTCCTTAAGAGTAATTGATGACAATTGAAGCCAAAAGATGCTATAACTTCAAAATATTCTTTACTTTTTTAAAGGAAACTTTTCATGACCAATCATAGAACAACATGATGTTTTTAGGTGTCAAATTGTGAATTATTTAAAACTTAATGGATATAAACATTTCAGAGATTTGTAACAAGTGCAATACTAAACTTCAATGTTAGAATTACTTTCTAATAATTCTCGTTCAATTAGTTTTATATCATCTAAAAGATGATAGATCCCAATACGAAGTCAATAGTGAAATGTCTATTTATTATTAAGGTTAGAGACACCATTATATACATGTGAGTATTTACATATTTACGGAAGGATAAATATCCATAAGATTTTTTTTTTTTTCAAAACTAGCCCACTAATGGGAAGAGCATCCATCTTTCCCTTTAAATATTGGAGGATAAAGTTTGATGGGCCTAGTTTCTCAATGATTTGAAATGGACCTAGCCATAACTTCTGGAACCTTTTGTTTTTTCCTTTCTCTTCATGGGAGTTGTCCCAATTTAGAACTAAATTGCCAATTTCAAAAATCTTTTTATTAATTGAACTTGCATCAAATGAAGATTTAACCAACTATTAGTGATGCGCATGAGCTTGTCTAGATTTATTCCTTCCTTCTTCTAGCTTATGAATTTGGAACATCCTTAATTGTAAAGCAAAAGAAGGTTTTTCTTTAATAGATTGCACTAGGGCTAGTGATGGAATACCTAGATTAGGAGGTAAGATATCTTCTTTTCCATACACTAATTGAAAAGGATAAGTGCCTATAGAGACCTTCTAAGTGATTATGTCAGCCTACAAAGCAAAAACGAGAGCTTTGCCAATTCCTTTGATTTTGGTCAACTGTTCATTTGATTATTTTGATGAGGTTTTTATTAGTAATTCTGATAAGCCATTTCCTTTAGGGTAATAATTTATAGAATACTTCAATTTAAAACATATTTTAAGAGAAAATTCAATAATGGTATTTCTAGAAAAATAAGATGCATTATCAAACATAAGGGCACAAGGAAGACCAAACCTGGTAATAATAAATTGGTCGATAAGTTCAATAATGGTTTCAGAATTAGCCACCTTCAAGGGTATTTCTTCCACCCATTTGGTGAAATAATCCATATCAATCGAGATGTATTTATGTTTCTTGGAAGAGTTAGGAACAATCTCACCTATTATTTCTAGTCTCCATTATTCGAAAGGTTTCTCAATGTTAATTGGCTGCAAAGGTAAGGCTATTTTCTTTTGTCTTCTTGAAGTAGTCTGACAGGCTTTGCATTTTCTAACATAGGCATGAGTTTCCTTGAATAGAGTTGCCCAATAGTATCCAGCATGCCGAATTTTATGAGCAACAATGTCTCCATAATAGTTTCCACCAGCTAGTCCATCTTGTAGCTCCTACAAGGCTTTTTCTTCTTTAGATTTTTCTAGACATTTTAACAAAATATAATCACAATTCCTCTTAAACAAGAAATTATTGCCGAGCTGATATTGATTAGCTTTAAGTCTGAGATTTCTTTTATTTTTGTAATTGATTTCCAATGGGGCATAACCATTTTTAAAAAATAAAAATAAATCATCATATTGAGATTCAGTGTTGATGGGGCATACCTCTATTATTTTAACATTATTACCTAAATCTTCATGAGTTGAAATGTCATAAGCTCCAGTAATTAATCTGCAAAAACATTGAACCCTTACTATTTAGCTTATTGGATATCTAGATCATATTCTTGCAAGAAACTAAAGAAGGAAATTGGAGCTTTAATTTTGTTGGTCATTAGGTTGAGTCAACATTATTGCATAGGATTGTTCAGAAGCAAAATTATAAAGAACAAGTTGTTAAGAAAAAATGGGAGTTGATAACGAAGGAGCATCTATGATTGCTTGCTTTGTTGATTCAAATAATTTTCTATTGATGAGTCCCCATTTGAAAATTGACTTCCTTTTTATCATAGCATGTAAGGGCAGTGCAATTTGAGAGAAATATGATACAATCATTTAAAAAAAATAATTTTCCCCAGAAAATATTACATAAATTTTTTCTTGTGTGTTAAGTTTATTTCATATATCGCCTTGATACTATCTGGGTATATGCATATTCCTTATTTAGACACAATAAGATGTAGAATCTTACCTTTTATAATTTAAGGATATTCCAAATTTTTTGCATCTTTCAAAGATTTGTTTTAAATCATGCAAATAATTACTCCTTTGTTAGGAATAAATTGTAATGTCATCTAAATACACTACAAATGTCTTATTAATCAAACCTATGAAAGTAATACCCATGGATCTTTGAAAAGTAGCTCTAGCATTAATCATCTCAAAAGGTATTTTTCGATAAGCATACATCCCCCACTTGGTTCTGAATGTGGTTTTCATTCTATCATCTATATGTACAAGAATCTGATTTTAACATGAAAAACCATTTAAGAAAGAGATTAGCTTAGAAACAACAACAAATTGTAAAATTTGTTCCATTGGAGGCAAAGGAAAGTTATCCTTTTCACAAGCTTTGTTTAAATTTCTAAAATCTATACAAATTCGAATATATACATTCTTCTTTCTTAGTAGCACAAGATTTGTAACCAAATTGTAATGTGTGAATGGGAAAATGATTTTATCTTTGAGAAGCTTATTTAGTTCAGTCTTAATCTCAGGTTCAATGTTAGGGTGAATCTTTCTAAGTTTTTGTTGAATTACCTTGACATCTGGCAGCATAGGAATGGTGTGTTGAATGATGGATGTGTCATAGGTTTTAAGATCATCATAATTCCATGAAAATCTATCCTTATATCTTTTCAATAGATGAATGAAAGTAAAATATCTCATTTGGTGAAAGTCCAAGGCCTAAATTGATGTTCTAAGGCTTATGATCAGATACTAAGTTAACCAATTAAAATATCATAGTAAAACTTTGATGCTTGCAGTTAGTTACCTTTTTGAACCTATATTTGAGATCATATAAATCTTCCAATTTTATTAAATGTTTAGGTAAAGACTTTTCCTTGAAAGATTTATTCAGCTTTTTGTCATGCTCATCTTCATCAATAATATGATCAAATTAAGACCCTTATGTTGTTAAAAAACTCATAATGTCACTATCATCATTAAACACATGCCAATTAGTTATGTTGTCTAGAATGGAGGGGAAAAAATGTATTCAATAGAAAATCTATTAAGACTTAAATCCTTGGGTGCAATGAGTTTGGAAGCAACATTTGTTAGGAGGTCAGCACTAGCATTATGTATTCTTGGGGTAGGAGCTATATTAAAATGTAGTGAAATGAGAAATGAGGTCTTGGATCAAACATTGGTAATGCTTAAGGTGACTCAAAAAAAAATGGATGTTGTTTCTAAATTGATTTATTACAATGTCATAGTCAGCAAAAACTTTAAGAAATTTGACATCAAGACTAATAGATTTTTGTAAGCCTTGTACCAATTATTCACACTCAATAGTATTGTTGGTACACACTTGTTGGCTTGATGGTCATTGACCCAGGTTTAGCGTTAAGTAGCCAAACAAATCCATACACTACTGGCCCTTTTGGCATCAATCTACAGAGCACAGATTGAAGTCTTACCTGAAGCAGTATGGGGGCATGCAGGAACCAAGTTTCCACAACCTACGATGGTTGTGATGTTGGTTTTAAGACCTTTGCTTTTCCTTCATGCAGATCGATAAGCCCTATAGGGCTTATCAATGTACTTCTCGTATTCTTCCTTGGAGCCTCTGTGGAAGTCTCCAATCGTCCTTCGCGGACCCTAAATAGATAGATCAGGTGATTATGCACCTCTATAATTATCCTTTTGTGTCTACCTAGATTAGCTTAAGTATTAGTTAACTTTAACATCCATTACAATTATCTTCTTATAAAATATATTCTTACTTGCGTTCATATGACAGAGTGAAATACATAGATTCAAGCATTAATATAGAATTAATTCATAACCCCAATATTCTACATAGCATAAATGCATCATTCATAGCAGAAGTAATATAACACATACATAGATGGAAAGTACACAGTAATTTCATAATACTCTCTTTATTGATGATTTAAATTCCCAATGTAGACATTATCTTCCCTGTACACATAGCTGCAGGGGTCCACGCACTCAGCTGTGGACTTCTACCCTAGGCCTCTGCGCACTTAGCTGCAAAGCCTCTTCCTACACTAAGACTCTCTCTCTTATCTCTTTATAGACTCATCAAGTAATTCTACTTCCCTAACTGACCTCTTTAGACTCCTCTAAGAGCTCCTTTTTATACACTCGAATGGTTTGTGGACCAAGTACGGATCTCCAAAACCGACACAACCTATCTAGGCTAAGGGCGGAAAACCCTTTTTGAATTTAGATATCTTTACATTCAACGACCACAAAATGTAGAGACTTTACATTTATTTATACAAACTTCGAGCCTTCTTCCCCAAAACTTGGGTTTTTATCCCCAAAATTGACCCCCACGGGACCTGTTCCCAACAATCCGCCAACACAAACATGGTGACTTGCCGTCGAGTCACTTAGCTGGCATGGAGATATTGTTGCGAAGACCTCCCAAATTGACTTGGACAACTGCTACCTTGGTGGCGCACTCCCTTGTTTCCTGTGCATCTCCTCGACCAACTACTCTGTTGCTGGCCCTGTGCTGTCAAACTTAATCTTCTGCAGAATATCCTATAGAATAGCTAGGTTGCCTTCAATAGTGGTCATGATCAAGTAGGCTTTGTCCAACTAAGGCGAGAGCCTTCAACATGGCTTACTTGTGTTGAGCTACATCTACCTGCTCTTTCAATGCCTTGGCCTTCTGCAGCTTAGCTAACCTCTGTATGATGGCGATAATGTGTGTTGTCACTTTGACTTCATCATAGCGCTACTGTAGCTCTCATGCTTCTGTTTCCTGCCATTGTACTATAGGATATTCTAGCAGGCAGGTGATTACCTCAAGCGACTGCTCGAAGAGTGTGGTATAGTCAAAGGTTCAACGAGGTCTTTCAACGAGGTCTCACCCTGCTCTACTGCTACTGCGTCTTTCAACGAGGTCTCACCCTGCTCTCTTATCTCTGGTGGAGTCAAAGGTTCAACCTTCAACTGCAATTCTTCAATTTTGAGGTTCAGCTCCAGCTAAAGCTTTGCCAATTTAGTTCATGCATCTCACACTCCAGCAGCGAGCTTCCAAACCCTCACATCGATTGGCTCAGCCTCAGGAATGTCCAACTCTAGGACAATCCTGCATGCCTTAGTTACGACGGTGGTAATGCACTAGTTCTTGTCTATAATGTCTTTGAAAAGGTTAATGGTGGAGTCTCTCTACATGGTTAGCTAGGCGTTGTTGGCCTTTTGTTCATTGATCACCTATAACGTACGTTGTTCATGGGCCGAACTTTTGCAATCATGTCGTCCTACAAAAGGTAAGGTGCCTCATTCGGAGGTGCGGCCAGGTTGAGTCCAAATCTCTTGAGTGTGTTGATAGAAGGTATGTTAGCTTCATTCTCTATTGTTAGCTCTCCATTCGACAACACTATTTCTCGGGGATCCCTTCTGTGCAACATCCCTATGGCTTTTGAGGTGTCGTGCACCAATATTGTTGACACAGCACTGGTCTATATCTATGATGCATGGATATGCAGCTCACGTAGACCCATCTGTATAGCTCCCAATGCTTGTTGTTGTTGCTACTTGAACTACTGCAGCAATTCCACAATGACATCCCACACCATATCACCTATGTAATTTAAGTCCCACTCTATTAGGGTGATCAGGTTCAGAGACATATTGTTGGCCTTCAATTTCTTCCACGACCCTACTTTCCTTGGATCTATGGTGTTCTTGATGTGAAAGGAGTCATCTCCAGGTCCACTCCTCCTTGCTCTGTCTCATCATCTTCTTCCTCAGTGTCCGGGGAACGCGACTTATGACTCTGGTCAGAGTCACACTCTTCTTTTCCTTCCTATCGACCTGACTACTACGTGATAGCATGCTCTACCTTGGCCTTGTGATCGGCCTCCTTCCTCCTCTTCGTGACCAGTTGTTCCATCTTCATATTGGCTTCTTCCTTCTTCCATTGCGTGACGATCCTACTAGACCCCACCGTCGAGTCCATGACATTATGCCAATCTCTTGGTCAGCAGTCAAGGACTGCTGTAATTGCATCATTGGTGGCCAAGTATGGCAAGTCATGTCATTTCTTCTTTGGGTCCTTCTGCGCCTGTATTGACACATGGTGTAAGTCAGCCTTGAATTCCACGTATTGCTATAACTTCTAAAAATTTGTAGGTGTCAACTGCAGCTTGCGGTTGATGGCCATATCTATGCTCATCTCCATCAACATCTAGAAGATCTTGTTTTCCCTTATCCACTGAGGATCCTTCGTCATCCACATTGAAGTGAACTTCACTTCCTCTAGTAGGTCTGGCACAGCCGTAGGGAACTGGCTATCCTCAGGTACCTTCCATGCAACTAGCACTATGGACAGCAATAACCATGCATAGTGAAAGGTCTTACTGTGATCTTGTGCCTCATGGCAGTTCATGAGGAACTCACCGTAGAGGTAGCACACCCAGTTCAATTGGACTCCCTCCGCACACTAGGCTACCAAAGCTATCACTAGTGCTGGCACTTCATCTGCACAACACTTCTACATCACCTTCCCTCCTAAGATTTTCATTGCCACTTTGATCACAGTGCACAGATGCTCGAAATGGTGTAGACATCCAGCTTCTTTACCAGCTTGAATTTTTCCTTCATCGTTTCAGTAAGCACATGCTCACCGACCTTTCTGCCAAATGCCATGGCTAGCTTTTCTCCTGTGTATGGTAGCCGCATTATCCTATGGATTAGCATGTCCGTGATGGGTATTGACTCCTCCAGTAATATACACCCATCGTGCACCAAGCACATCAGATGCTTAACCAATACCAACGTGATAGGTGCATGGTTGTAATGTGGCACCCATAACAGGTTTAGTAGGCCTACCTTGTCCACACCTTTCAGCCACTTCCTTGGCTCCAACGCAGTTACTCTAGTATTTCTGTGCAAGACCCAATGCATAAGTTGGTCTGTTGCTAAATCAGGGAAATTCTCTCTGTTTGCTAAGTCCCATTCCTCCAACATCAAAAGGGGGACACTCCCCAAGTGTAGTACCTCAAATACGATTGGGTCCGACAAGAGGGGCGTGTGCAGGGTGACTTTACTCTCATCAATATCTTTGGGCAATTTCATCTAGCCCCTTTGTGGAGGAATGTATTTAGGTAGCTTAGATATGGGGTTTGACCCCTCAATTTCAATGGCTTCTATTTCCATTACAATATCCTCATCATCCATGGGGATTTCTTTAACCTTTTCTTTCGCCTCTAGGTCAATAATTTTGGCCTTTTCTTGTGTGGTGGGTTTTCCCGACTATGGGTTCCTCCTAGGTGATGCACACACTGGCGGTGGAATTTTCTTCTTGTCCTTCTTTAGTTTCAGCCCCTCCTACGTCATCGTAGGCCTTGGTCAAGGTGTCCTAGGGGATTTACGCAGTTCTGCTAGTACTTCTGTAGGCGCAACTTCTGGGGTAGCTCCCTCTGCTGCCATAACCACCTCTGGAACATCTCCCTCAACTGTCATTACTTTAGCACTCATAGCTTCTGTGGGCATCGACATGATGCTATGCAACAAATCCTGTGTTGCTTGTGGCAATTTCTCAAGTACAAAGTTTGCTAGTAAAACTTCAAAGGTTTCATGGTTCATGTGTGACTGAGAGATCAACAACTCAAATCTCAAAATGCCAAGGGTTTTTGGTTGGGTAGCCACCTATAATTTATAGACACTTTCAAATTCAAATCCACTGTTCCCCCCAAAATTGGTTCATTAATGCTAGATTAGCAGAAGATTTTCAAAGATCTGGTCCATAAATTCTGACATAAATGCTGCCCCCCACTCCCTTTGGTCCTCTTTTCATCGTAAAATCACGAACAATGACTTTGACGGTCATTTTCTATCTATCCTATGTGTTTTTCCCTTTGGTAGCATAGCTCCCTACGCACTTCTGCGGGCTCTATGACATATCTTTGTTCCCCACAGTTCCCCAATCACGCAACTCTCCGACTTGGGTAGTGTAGTTTATAGTCCTATGCTTCCTTTTAGTTGTGTGGAATGCTATGATTGTGATTCCCTCATATAATCACCTAGCTGGATCACTGGTGTATGGCTTAAATCAATTGCCATTCACCTTCCCTGGGAAGTGTTACCCATTCAATTTAACCAGCTGAACTACTCCACCATTGATAATGTCCTTGATGACATATGGCCCTAGGTAGTGCATCCTAAATTTCCCTAAATTTATCAAATTTATTGTCATAGGACAAGACTAGATCATTTACCTTGAAGGTGCGCAGTATGATGTGCCGATCATGCCATGCCTTTTCATGCTCCTTTTGAACTTGTTGATGAAATCCAACTAGAAATCAATCCTCCTCAAGCTCTGCTAACTGCGGAAGGCTCTGTTCCAGGGCTCCGCGGTCTGCCATTCTCATGAGTGCCACTGTGCATAGACTAGGTACAATGTATTCCATTGGCATCATAGCTTATATACCATATATGATTCTAAAATCCATTTTCCCAGTAAATTTCTTGCAAGTCGTTCTATATGCCCATAACACCACGGGTATGTGCACATCCTAGTCATTTCTCTAAGCATTGCAGACCTTCGTCAATGCACTCTCTTGTATCTTATTGAATGCTTCCACCATCCCATTAGCCTGCGAATGATAAGGCATACTTTTCATATGATACACTTGTTGGCTTATTGGAGCCTAACCCAATTTCAGAGTTAATTAGCCAAACAAATCCCTGTACTATTGGCCCTTTCAGCAACAATCTGTGGAGAGCAGACTGAGGTCTCACCAGAAATAGTATGGGAGGGTGCTAGAACCAATTTTCCACACTCTTGAGATGTCTAAGAGGTTCGACTAGTCCACTATTTGTTCTTGCGCGCATGTCACTTCACGCCCTTCCCTATTCCTCACGGGCTGATACACTGCCTTCGTGCAACCCTAACCAGGGGTTGTGGAGCTCCCACACTACTAGAGCAATGCTCTAAGCTATTACCTGAGATCTTACTTATCTTCTTGTACCAGTTAATTACCTTTGCATACTTGGATGTCTTATGTTATAATTAGTTATTCAGAACATTCATACCAGTTCCCGCAGTAAATAAATAGTATAGTTGAAAATTATATCCAATCACGCATTAAACCAGGAAAAGATACACAAAAATATAGTAAAACTTCTCTTTATTGATTCTGCCAACAATTACAGGCTCGACCTGTCTTGCGCACTGAGATGTAGGGATCCATGCACTTAGCTGCAAACTACTAGGCCTCTGTGCACTCAGCTGCAGAGCCTTCTCCTACTCTATGACCCACAGACCCACTTTACACTTCAACTCAATTACTTAGAATTCTCATTCTCCTCTATTCTATCTTCTCTTTTCTTCTCTACTTAGAGCCTCACTCTATTTATACAATCCTATGGTCTGTGGACCACGGGTAGGTCTATTAAGCTGACATTACATTAAAAAACAAGGGAAGACAACCCTATTACTCTATCATAATTTCACACTCCGCGCCCACAATTTGCTGAGCTTTTACCAGAATATTTGGTCAAAACTTGGGATTTAAGCCCCAAAACATGCCTTGGGGGGATTCCATGGCCAACAGGCCCCCAACAAAAACATCATGGCTCACCCTCGAGTCACTCTATTAGCGCTAAGATCTTCGGGTCGAGTCCTTCCAACTCTGCTCAAACTGCTGCAAGGTCAGAAGCACACTGAGTTGTTGCCTGCTGGATATACTGCATGCATTGTTCTGAGACCGCTATGTTAGTTTTGCTTCTCTACATCTGTGCCTATATTCCCTGCATTTGTTTATAGTCCCACGCCTTCTTTTGAATCCTTGTAGTGCAAAGACTGTGCTTCTTCTAGCTAGTTAGATAGTCGAGCCACCCATGTAGGGCTTTAATCAGCTTCCATTCAGTTTGGCTGGGAAAGGTTCTCCATTTATTTTACTAGTTGTACTGCATCTCTGTTTGTGACCTCCTTATCAATGTATGGTCCAAGCCAATGCATTCTGAACTTTCCTAGGAATTTATCAAACTTACTGTCATACAGAAGCACTAAATCATTTACCTTGAAGGTGCGCAACTTAATATGGCGATCTTGCCAAGCCTTTTGACACTGCTTTTTCACCTGCTAATGAAAGCCAACCAGGAACCATTCCTCCTCAAGTTCTTCCATCCACGTGAGCCTTTCTTCCAGGGCTTCACAGTCTGTCATACCTGTTAGCGCTACTATGTGTAGACTAGGTACAATATATTCCAATGGCATGACATCTTCCATTCCATAAACCAACCAGAAAGGTGTCTGTCGTGTCAATTTCTTGCATGTTCTCCTATAAGCCCATAGTACTGCAGGCACGTACAGGTCCCAATCGATCCGCTGCACATTGCAGACTTTGGTTAGCGTAGTATCCAATATTTTGTTGAATGGTTCTAATATCCCATTTTCTTGTGGGTGATACAGTGTGCCTTTCTAATGATACATCTAGAACTATTCTATTAGCACGCTAAAGGTCTCAT
Organism: Pinus taeda; assembly: GCA_000404065.3. NCBI lineage: Eukaryota > Viridiplantae > Streptophyta > Pinopsida > Pinales > Pinaceae > Pinus > Pinus taeda. The sequence goes on from APFE030177949.1 coordinate 142,873, forward strand.
TCAGGAAATGTATACTTCGATCACTCATTAAGATATTTGGGTAGCCAAATCAAGTCAACCCGTGTTCAAACAAAACTTCGCAGTCATGGTGGTTGTGAACTCTTTGGCTGGCTATGATTCTGCCCAACAAGTTAGGTACTTTATCACGGTGATAATGTATCGCGCACCTGTTTTTCCTTGAGGTTTGATGCATCCTACAAAGTCGATTACCCATTTTTCGAAGGGTTGCAACATTATTTGTGGATTCAAAGGCATCTCGTTCCTCCGCAATGTTCTACCTATCCTTTGACATATATCACATGCCTTACAATGTGCTTTTGAATCCTAATGAAGGGTTGGCCACCACAACCCTATGCAGAGAATATTTTGCATGGTCACTTGTCCTGCACAGTGTCCTCCTACAATGCCCCCATGCGCTTCTGTGAGAATCTGACGTTGTTCAAATTCAGCTACGTACCTTCACAGTATCTCATCATTTCCCATGTTGTATAGGTGCCCCACAATGACAGAAAAATCCATCCCACGCACCACCAGTTCCTTCTTCTGCTGGACATACTATTCCTTTGGTACAGTTCCCGTTGTCAAAAAGTGGATTATATCTTCAAAGTGTCCATTCACTACACATAAAGAAAAGAGTTGTGCATTAGGTAATCCTTCCTCCAAACTAGTAGGTTCCTCTCTCATCTCAATATGTGACAAGTGATTTGGTCCCATGTTTAGGCGTCTAGGATTCACCACAACCTCAAATTCATATTCTTGGAACAATAGGATCCACCTGCATATTCACCCCTCCAACATAGGATTGTTGACCAAGTATTTTAATGCAGAATGGTTTGTACACATCTTGAAATGTCCCTGTAGCAAATAGTCTCAGTATTTTTGGAGCACGTACACCATAGCCAACCCCTCGTGTTCGGTTGTGGAATAGTTCTTTTCTGCTTTAGACAACCTGTGGCTCGTGAATGTGATTGGGTTATCCAAGCCCTCTCCACCCTCTTGTGTTATCACCCCTTCCAGCGCTATACATGATGCATCAACATGGACATGAAACTCCACATCCCATTTTGGAAAGACCAAGACTAGGGTAGAGGCCAATTTCTCTTTTAGTACATCCAGGCTCTTCATGCAATCATCATTCCAGAAGAACATGACATCCTTTTTCAACAACTTCTCCATTGGCGAGGTGTTCCGGGAATAGATTTTGATGAACTTCCTGTAGTACCCCATATGTCCTAGGGTAGTGCGCAACTGTTTAACACTTCATAGTGCTTCCAAATTCATAATTACTGCAATATTTGTAGGGTCTACCATTAGTCCTTGTTTGCAGACCACATGTCCCAACAAGTTCCCAAAGGGAACAAGGAATGTACACTTTTTGAGGTTTAACACGATTTAGTGTCATCGACAAGTATCCATCATCAAGTGTAAGCTTGCTACATGGTGCTTAACCAATTCAAATACAGGCCAATCATCCAAGTAGACCTCCAGGAATTTGTGGATATACTCTTGGAATGCTACAACAACTATGCGCAAAAGGATGGTCAACGCGTTCTTCAACCGAAATCGCATAACGGTTTATTGAAAGAAGCCCCACTCAGTTGCAAAGGTGGTCTTGCTCCTGTCTTCCAACGAGATTTTGATCTGGTGGTACCCTAAGAACCCATCAGTAAAAGAATATGCTTCTTGCCGACCGAAACTTTCTAATACTTCATCTGTGAACAGAGTCGGGAATGGGTCGTGCACATAGGCATCATTCAATTTCCTAAGGTCCATGCATATTCTTATCTGGCCCTTCTGCTTCTTTTCATGCACTACCATAGGGCTTACTTGGTCAGATTCGTCCATTGGCTTAATGATTCTGGTTGCAAGCATTTTGTCTAGTTCTACATGGACCTTTTCCTTGTAATTCGGATTCAAGTAGTAAGGCCTCTACTTAACCGGCTTCGCATCGAGTTTTAGGCTGGTCTTCATCATCCCTAAATCACCAATGATCCCCTTTAAGTTTGTGATCTTAGTTGGGAATAAGTCCTGGTACTTGTAGAGTAACTCAACGGCCTTATCCACCATTGCATCATCCTAGTAGTCACCGAGTGTTGCATACTTTAGTTTGGCCTCCATACCAATGTTTACCTGCTTCGTTTTTACTGGCATGGTTATGTGAGGGTCTTCAATTAATGTCCCTTGAACCTTGCGATAGCCTTTAGTTTCTAGAATGTTAACTTTCCGCAAATCCTTGTCATCTTCTTCAATATTCACGTTGTAACACTCTAGCGCATAGCTCAGCTGGGTTGCCCATTCTAGCTGAAGCACTTCCACTGACTCCTAAGGAATTTTAAAGATAGCTTCTTTTACTGCTTGTAGCGCATCATCAACAGTATCCCACCAATGATCCTCAAACGTGAAGGTTAACAAGAATCCTTCGCGCAAGATATCCCATTCATTCGTTCCATGGTGGAGCTCCGTCTCTATATACCAATTCATGAGTATAATGTCCAGGGTATGATAGAATAGGTGCACTCACTCAGGTTGTGACTCTTCCCCATAAACCTTTGCCCATTTTGTGAGCTGTGTGTGTGGATTATCCCGTCCATCATAATTGTCTTTTAACCGCATCTGAGGCTTTCCAAACCACATGGGCATCATCCTTCTACATTTGTTCTAGTCCTCAAAACTTCTTTGGTGTGTACCCCACCATCTTGCCGGTGTAGCTCATAGCACCCATTTTAGAGCGTTGAAGTGCTGCTATTCCCGTAACTCTTTTTTGAATTTTTTCAAAAAGTCATCCACCTCACTTAACCCATCATATGCAGGCATATCTCTTGCATCTATTTCTATGTAGTGTAGTGATATTGTCATCATGTTATAGTAGAGTGTGGTTACCTTGTGTAACTAGTTCTGCCATCATTCTGTCTCCTTGTTAGAATCTGATGTGTAGGATCTTTCATGCTCCCATGAGATTCAGCCATCTGCAGTTGGATTTAACCAGTGTTTCTCCCACACAGTTATCTTGTAGATGTAGTCCATATCATCATCATTGTTGTATTTTCACACTAGTTTTGTATAGCACGATCCTTCCGTAGGGTATAAAGGTACCACTATTTGTAGAGAATTTTTCTCAAAGATGATCTTGCACTTCTTTAGATTTATCAATCCATTCATGTCAGTGGCGCAATCTATTCCCAGTAGTGCAGGGTAGGGATTTATATCATCAACAATCTCTATCACTTCGAAATCTACTAGTGCGCTTGCTCCTTTGATATCTACTGTGATTCTCTACAATCTCCCCATAGGTAGGATCTTTTGTTGGTTCACCATTCGCAGTTGGATAGGAGACCATTGTAGCGCAAGCCTACCCATGAGCTCCCATTTCTGCTTTGGCATGACGTTCACATCTGATCCTAGATCCAGAATCACTTGGTCCATCTCATATTCCCCAATTTGTGCGGTAAATCTCATCTCCATTCCTGTTCACATCGTGTGTTTCCTGAGCTTCTAGACTACATGCAGTTCTCCTTGCACGGTCCCAACACATTTAGTTATGAGTCCTTGCAGACCCTTTATAGCCTTGTTGTCATGCAACAACCACATCAATGTCTCCAAGAATGTAGTGAGCATTGATGGGTCCATATCTGGCTCCAATCGGTATTTACTTTATGAAGTGGAGGCATCATCAAAGCTCCTCTTTGCTTCCATGAAGGTCTCCTTAGCGTGCTCCAAATCAAATTCTAGTTCCTTTGTTGGAGCCTTGTGAACCCAAGAATTTTTTTTAGGTTGCTTGCCTTTATCATCCCTGTAGTAATTCCACTTCAGAGCACGATATTTACATTAGGGTCTTCCTCACGCGGCTCAGACGTCATCATTTGCAGGTTCTGAGTCGGGGGAGGTTGGAGTGCTCCTTTATGGTGCAACCTCACTAACAGTGTGGGACAATCCTCCATCTCATGATCAAAAAACGTACAATACAAGCATGACAATCATTTTGGATTCATACAATTGTCGGCATAATGCCCTGGCCCTCCGCAATTGTAACATATCAGTCGTACGTGACCCCTTCCTGGTCCCCCTCCACCTCAGCCTTATCTGTGCTCCTGAAATTCGGTGTGTGCCATTCCTGCATTTTGATCGAGGGGCTGTGTTTCAGCCTGAACTCTATAGGTAGGAGTTTGATCCATCATTAGCTCATAACTTCTACAAGTGCGCTCATCATGTCCTACTGAACTACAGAAATTACAGAACAACTGTTGTGAATTCTGTGTATACTTCTGTAATAGATGGCAATTGTCTGTAGCATTCTTTCCTCCTATCTAACAAATTGCACACCATAGTGTAGGTGCCACACTTGGTCCTACTTGTGCCTCTAGCCTTAATGGCATTGGCCCCCCTCCTGCAAGGTAATTTGTGAACACTAGGTAGTGGTCCTTGTTGTGCCCTTGGCCCTTGCATTTTACGCACCATACCTCATCACACATCTCTGGGTGGGTTGTCATGTCTTTTTTCAAACTCTGCATCTCAAGGCATAGGTTTTTGAACTGCGCCTGAATCTCCTGAACTCCTAGGTTGGGATCTTATATCAGGGTCTTGTGCAATCTCATCGCGACCTCCAAGGCCTCAGTCTAAGTGCTTAGCCTCTGTTGTGATAGTGTGTTTCGTAGATGTGACATTAACGATGCCACAAACCATTTGTAATGTTGCCCATCTATTAATGTCATCTTTTCTTTGCGAATTGTGCACTTCAATCTTTGATCCAACTCCCACGGGGTCTCACCTGCTAGGATTGTGATTTCCCTGAATCCAATGATTGATTTTGCCTTAGAATTTTGCCTGTTAAATTATTTTTTTAGTGCAACTTGGATATCCGCGATCCCTGCATTTAGATTGTCAATCAAATGCTTAATGTACCAGGTTAGCACGCGATCCTGTAGAGTACTGACCAATGTTGCCTTCTTTATATTTTCATCTGTGACTCCCTATGCTTCCCATTTAGCTTTTATCTCAAACCAAAACTAGTATGGATCTTCAATACTTACTCCCTTGAACACTTGTAGCCTTATCACACTTGCCATAATGCTTTGCGGTGGCGACAGAGGTGGTATGGGCGAAGATGGGGGTGAAGACGGTGAAACTGGTGGTGGTGTACGCGAAATTCTCTATCTTATCAAGTTGATTGCACTTCTTGGTGAGACCTTCATGAGCTCTTCTTCAACCCCTCTATTGGAATATAATCCTAGCATCTACATTTATTTTTTAGCCTAAGTATCCTTGACTTAGCCACATGCACCAAAAATCATGTTCGCACTTGGTTTTTGGTAAACTAGCTTGGTGGACCAACTTTCCATATTTTTTTCCTTTAAATGCTTAATATTATGGAAATATTGGTCCAACCACTTTCTTAAACCATTTAGACATCTAAGTGCATGTTCACACCTAACCACACCTCATCCACTTGAGTTATTTAAGGATTGGTGCCCCACATGAAGATTCCCCCTTAAATCAAGGGATTTGGTCCCCTAGACTATTTTAGCATGTTTTAAAGTTGCTTTCCTTGGGAAATGTGCCACTACTCATGCTTTCCTTGTGGCTGATAGCTGGCCTAGGTTGTCTTGAGTCATTTTTGCTATTTTAGGCCTCCCTTTAGCTTTTCTTAGCCTTTTCTAGTTTTTTACTAGTCTTTTCCTAGTTTTCTAGATGTGGAAATTTCTATATAACCACCTCCCATTGGGATTAGAGGTTTGGTTGCTCATGTATTAATATTTTTCATTAATTTAATACGTTTATTTTATGGAGCAAATTATGTCTCTCCTCTCTTGAATATCAAAAGATTACTTGTGTTTCACTTAACTAGAATTCTAGATCTATCGAGTTTCTGCTGGAATTCTACATGGTATGAGAGCTAGTTTGAATCTAGTGGATGGTACACAGTTTTATTTGTAGGTATAAATCATTAGGAGGTTCAGAAAGAAGAAATGGATCATCTCTCTTAGCCCACAAAACTCGTTCTAAATCATTTCAATTACTTTTAATGGAAGATAGAGATTATTCTGCTTTTCCGAAGTAAAGGGCTTTACAGGGTAACAATGGGAATGGAGACTAAACCAACTTCTGAAGCAAAGAAGATCAAGTATTTCAATAAATTAGATGAAGCAATTTGGCTGATATTCCTATTAATTTCTAGACAACTCCTCTTTCATGTTAGTGGAGACACTACTCTCGATGCGGTCTGGACCACATTGGAAGGACTATTCAGGAAGAAGGATGAAATGAGAGTGCATCAACTGGAGAATGAAATCATATCCCTCAGTCCAAATCATTTCAGTAACCTGCAAGAATAATTCACCAATTTTAAATCCCTCCTCATTGGAATTGATGCATGTGGAGTCAAGAAAGAGGAAGATCAACTCATCCTTTCGATTCTCTCGAAATTAGGCCCTGAATATTCCGTATTTGTATCGTCTTTTCAAGCATCTAAATTGACTCAGGAAAAATGGAAAATGCCTCCATTGAATGAGTTAATTGCAGAATTGACTCAATATGAAGCTAAGTTAGTCCAAATGGTTGCCATTAAGCATTCAAAGAACCAAGCACTTGCAGCTACAAATGCTCCAAGGAGGAGTGGAAGAGATAAGAAAAAAGTGAAGGGTAAATTTAATGAAACGAAGAAGGAGAGACCCAATCTTCAGAGAGATCTTCTTTGCCTAAGGGTAAGAATAAGAAGGAAAGAAAAATTTTCAACTATTTTTCCAAAGGTTTTCATCTCGAAGAAAAATGCATGAGGAAAAAAATCGATGAGATAGCTAAGCAATTGCAGCAACACAATCTCACCGTGCCCGAGAATGCAAAGAAGAATGATGTTAACAGAACAAGATATGGGAGAGGGAGAGCACGAGATGGTCATGATTTAATGGCTTTAACATCCACTCCATCAGCTTGGATCCTTGATTCAAGTACATTGAACCATATGGCTGCATCAAAAGATGAATTTTCCTCCATCGATGAAAGCACCAGATCCCCAATTTACTTGGGAGATGCCACACCTATAAAGGTGTGTGGAGAAGTAATTGTAAACCTTGAAGGGGGCTGCTTCAAAAATGTGCTTCATGTTCCATTTCTTTCCACAAATCTTCTCTTCATATATCAGATCACTCATTCTATCTCTGGAAGGAAGGTGGAGTTCACTCCAGACTCCATAGTGATTACCGACATTTCCATGGGCTCACAACTTGCACATGGAATTGCAGATCATGGTTCTTGTTTGTATTCCTTCTCCCACCTTGTTCCTAAATCTATTAGCACTATATTTATGTCACAATCTAATGATATTAGTAGGTTATTGCATGAAATATTTGGCAATCTAAACTATAATTACTTGCATCAACTCAACAAGGAAAACATGGTAAAAGGATTGCCCGCTATTAAATTCACAAGCGGTGTATGTCAAGGATGCATTCTTGGCAAGCATCCAGAGAAAAAGTTTGAAAAAGGGAAGGTAGAGAGAGCTTCTTCACCTCTTGGGTTGATTCACAGTGAAATCACGGGCCCATTCCTATAGCATTCAATCAGTAAGGCTCAATATGTACTCACCTTCATATATGATTTCTCTCGCTTTACTTGGGTATTTTTTTTTAAAATAAAATCGGAATTATTTGAATGCCTTATAGAATTTAAAGAATTTGCTGAGAATGAGTCTGGGTGTAATATTAAGATACTCCATACCAATAATGGGGTGGATTATGTCAACAAAGATGTGCAACAACTTTGTATTGATGCAGGTATAAAGCTACAACACATAGTGCCATATACACCATAGTAGAAAGGTGTCGTGGAGAGGAAAAATTGGTCATTAAAAGAGATGGTCAATTGTATGATACAGTCCAAATAATTAGCTTGTAAGCTATGGGCTGAAGCTATTAATTTTGGAGCATACATTCAAAACCTCATTCCTCACAAAGGACTCAAAGGCACCACTCCATTTGAAAGTTGGACTGGTAAGAAACAAAAAGTGCCGCACTTTTGCATTTTTGGTTCATGAGCATGGACTCACATTCTGACAGATAAGAGGAAGGCTTTGAAGCCTAAAAGTGTTTAATGTATATTTTTTGGATATCTTGACAGTGTTAAAGGATATATATTTTTGGACTGTCACACTGAAAAGTTCCTTGTAGCTCGAAGTGTGAAGTTTGAAGAAGAATCACTGCATAATTTTTCAGCAGACCCTACTGAAGAACCGCTTGTTGCCACTGATGAGGAGTCTAAAAATTCTTTGAACACTTTAGAGAAGCCTCTTGGGTCTGATTTAGAGGATGAGGAGTAGGTCATGGCTTCTCCAACTCAGCTGCCAACTTGGGTAGAGAAAACACTGCAATATGCGGGTGAACTAGTCGGTGATCCTAAAGATGCGAGAAGGACTAGATCATAGTTTTTTTGGGCTCCTCAAGCCCTGGATGCCACTGAACCATTGCTTCCCATACATTGCTATATGAAACTTGGTTCAAATCCACAGTCACACTCTGAGGCTATTGGAAACTCGCTTTGGGAGGCTGCCATGGATGAAGAGTACTCTGCTGTCATGGAAAACAACACATGGACTTGGTTCCACTTCCGAAAGGAAGAAATATTGTTTAATGTTGATGGATCTATCAAATAAATATTGTTGCAGATGGTGAGATCAAAAATTACAAAGCTCAACTTGTTGCAAAAGGATGCTCATAGGTACATGCCATAGACTACACAGAGACATTTGCACCTGTTGCGAAAATGGACTCCATTCAACTAGTTTTAGCCATTACTGCTTCTCGCAGATGGGAAGTTCATCAAATGGATGTCAAGAGTGAATTTATTCATGGAGATATCAAGGAGGATATATATATGGATCATCCATAATGATACATTCATAACTCTTCCCTCGTTTACATATTAAAGAAATATTTGTATGGCCTAAAATAGGCTCCTAGAGCCTGATATGCAAAGATGGATTCTTTCCTATTTCCCATTGGAATCATTTGATGAAAATATAATATGAATGTTTATTTTTTGAAAAATAATGATTACCTTTTACTGATATTACTTTATGTAGATGATTTACTGATGATAGGGAACCTTACCTCAGCTATTGATTCCACAAAATCAGCATTGCACAATCGATTTTCCATGACAGATTTGGGATTGTTGCACTACTTTCTTGGTCTTGAAGTTTCTTTGTCTACTTCAGGGATCAAGATGGCACAATCTAAGTATGCATCATATCTACTTGTCCACTTTTAGATGATATAATGCAAGCCAATAACATCTCCCTTTCTTTTAGGGATCAGATTTGAGGATGCGGGTACTACACCTTTGGTGGACAATACAGTGTATCGACAGTTTGTTGTATCTTACTCACACCCGAGTTGATATTTCTTTTGCAGTAGGAGTTTGTTTTAGATATATGTAGGAGCAACATGAGCTTCACTGAAAATATGCAAAGATAATCCTTAGATATGTGAAAGGTACTTCCCGTTTTGGTATCTTTTATGCAGTAGATTGCCCACTTTCACTAATTAGTTACATAGATTCTGATTGGGCTGGCGATGGTACAGACCACAAGTCCACCTCTGATTATATTTTCAACTTTGGTTCAGGGAATTTTTGTTTTTATAGCAAGAATAAATCCATGATTTCTTTATCTACAGCTGAGACAGAGTATAGAGGTGTAGTGAATGGAGCTACATAGGTCGTTTGGTTGCAGGGGCTTCTCTCCAAGTTTGTTATTCAGTATCCACTTCCAACTATCATATTTTGTGAAAATCAGGGATCTGTTAAGATATTGATTGATCCATTTCATAGGCAGATGACCAAGCACATTGATATTCAATTGCATTACATCCGTGAGCTTATCCATGACTAAGTCATATCACTGCAGTACTGCCCCACTAAGCAGCAGGTTCTAAACATCTTCACCAAGTCTTTCACTGAAAAGAAATTTTCAGAACTAAGAGCTATGCATGGAGTGGTGGAGACAGATGAGTAGGCCCT
>APFE030177949.1:154565-206511 GCA_000404065.3 Pinus taeda
TTCCTTGTTCCTCACGGCCTGATACACTACCTTCGTGCAGCCCTAACCAGGGGTTGTGGAGCTTCCCCGCCACTAGAGCCACGCTCTGTGCTATTACCTGAGATATTACTTATCTTTCTGTACCAGTTAATTACCTTTGTGTACTTGGATGTCTTATGTTATAATTAGTTATACAAAACATTCATACAAGTTCACACAGTAAATAAACAATATACTTGCAAATTATATCCAATCATGCATTAAACCAAGAAAAGATACATAGAAATATAGTAAAAATTCTCTTTATTGATTTTCCCAACATTTACAGACTCGACCTACCCCACACACTCAGCTGCAGGGGTCCGCACACTCAGCTGCACACTACTAGGCCTCTGCGCACTTAGCAGTTTAGCCTTCTCCTACTCTACGACCCATAGACACACTTTACACTTCGACTCAATTACTTAGACTTCTCATTCTCCTCTATTCTATCTTCGCTTTTCTTCTCTACTTAGAGCCTCACCCTATTTATACAATCCCATGGTCTAAGGACCATGGGTAGGTCTATTAAGTCGACATTACATTACAAAACGAGGGAAGACAACCCTGTGACTCTATCATAATTTTGCGCTCCACACTCACAATTCACAAAGCTTTTACAAGAAGATTTTGTCAAAACTTGGGCTTTAAGTGCCAAAACATGCCTTGGGGGGATTCCATGCCCAAAAACACCTAAAATTCTTCTATCAATGCATTGATTGTTTCATTAAGAAAGTGTGTACCGCAATTGCTCATTAAGATCTTTGGACAGCCAAATCTTGTCAACACATATTCAAAAATAAAATTTACTATTGTTGTGCCTATACAGTCCTTCACAAGTTATGCCTCCACCACCTGGTCAAGTACTCTGTCACAGTGATGATGTACTGCACACCCATCTTCTTTCCTTGAGGCTGAATTAGACCCACAAAGTCAATCAAACATTTCTCGAATGGTTGTAACATCACCTATGGAATCAGAGGCAGTTCATGTCTCTGCAATGGCATGCCAGTCCTTTGACATGCGTCACATGCCCTACAATATGCTTTCCAATACTTATGTAGGGTTAGCCACCACAACCCAGCACGTAGGACCTTTTGTGTTGTTGCTTTCTCTGAATAATGTCCTCCTGCAGCTCCTCCATGAGCCTCAGGAAGGATGTTGCTTCATTCAAAATCAGGCACATAACGTTGCAATATTTTTTCTAACCCTATTTTGTATAAGTGTCATGCCATGATAGAAAAGTTTGTCGTGCACACTACTAGTTCCTTCTTTTGTTGACTTGTATAACCTTTCAAAGTCGATCCTATCATCATGAAGTGGATGATATCTTCAATATGATTGTTTGCAATGCATACCACAAAGAGCTACGCGTTAGGAAGCCCTTCCTCCAAATTAGTAGGTTCCTCTCTCGTTTCAATGTGCGACAGGTGATTAGGTCCCACGTTCATTTGTCCTAGCTTCACAATAACTTCAAAGTCATACTCTTGGAACAACACCAGCCACCTACAAATTCCCCCCCCCCCCCCCAACCAACATAGGCTTGTTGACCAGGTACTTCAACGTGGAATGATTCATATACATATTAAAGTGTTTGACCAACAAATAGTGCCTGAACTTTTGGAGCGTGCACACCATATCTAATCCTTCATGCTTTGTCGTGGAATAATTTTTCTCTACTTTAGACAACTTCCCACTTGTGAATTCTATAGGGTGATCTAGTTCTCCCTCATCGGCCTATGTCAGCATAGCCCCCACCACAATACATGATACATCCATGTGCACATGAAATTCCTTCTTCTTGTCCAAGAAGACTAGGATTGGTGTGGTGACCATTTTCTCTTTCAGCATGTCCAAGCTCTTCTGACATTCATCATTCCAATAGAATGTAGCGTCCTTTTTAAACAATTTCTCTAAAGGCGCAGTGATCTGGGCATAGCTCTTGATGAGCTTCCTCTAGTATCTAGTATGCCCTAGAGCTGCACACAACTATTTCACATTCCTTGGCACCTCCAAGTTTATTATCACCATGATATTCCTGGGGTCTACCATCAATCCTTGTCTGCATACCATGTGACCTAGCAAGATCCCAAAAGGGACACAAAACAGACACTTCTTCATATTGAGCATGATCTGGTATCTCCAGCATGTATCTAGTATCAAGTTTAGACTTTCCACATGGTGCTTAACCAATCCAAACACTATCGAATTGTCACAGTATACCTACAAGAATTTATGAATGAAGTCTTTGAATGCCACAATGACTATGTGCGAAAATATTGCTAGTGCATTCTTCAAACCAAAAGGCATTATGGTGTACTAAAAACATCCCCATTTAGTCATGAAGGTCATCTTGCTTCTATCCTCAAGCGCGATTTTAATCTGATGGTACCTAGAGAACCCATTAGTGAAAGAGTATGCTTCTTGGCTTCCTACATTATCTAGGACCTTGTCAATGAATGGGGTCGGGAAAGGATCATGCACACAAGCATCATTCAATTTCTAGAGATCCATGCATATCTTTATTTCTTCTTTCTCCTTCTTTTCCTGAACCACTGTTGGGCTTACCCAATTAGATTCTTCTACCAGCTCAATAATACCTGCTGCAAGCATCTTATCTAGCTCAGTGCCGACTCTTTCCTTATACTTCAGATTAAAGTGGTAAGGTCTTTGTTTCACATGTTTCACATCCCGTTTTAGGGTGATCTTCATGACACCCAGGTCATCTATTATTCCTGTTAGATTAGAAAACTTTGTGGGGAACAAATCTTGATATTCTCGGAGGAGCTCAATGACCTTATCTATTGTTGCGTTGTCCTAATAGTCCCCAATCTTTGCAAACTTTTAGTTTGCCTCTGTGCCAATGTTGACCTATCTAGTTTTTAGTGGTGTGGTTATGTTTGAATCCTCTATCTACAGTCCTTGAACCTCGCAATGACACTTAGTTTTTATAATATTATTCTTTTTGTGATCCTCATCTTCTTCTTCAATAGTCACATTACAGCATTCTAGCACGTGGCTCAGCTGGGTGGTCCAATCATGTTGAATTAGGTCCAAAGGATCATGCAGTATCCTAAATATCGCTACTTTAAGCTCTTGTAGCATCATGTCAATACAGTCAAACCCATCGTCAAAGCTGAATGTCATTATAAACCCTAGGTGCAAGGTGTCCCATTCTTCAGTGCCATGGTGGAGCTCTATTTCCAAGTACCAATTCATTGGTATGGCTCTAGGGTATGACAAAAAAGATGCACCTATTTAGGTTGCGGCTTCACTCCATAAGCCTTAGTCCATCTGGGTAGGTGACTGTGCAGATCATTCTTTCCATCATACTTGTCTGTCATCTATACTTTCGGCTTTCCAAAACGTATTTTCATCATCCTCCTATAGTCGCGCCAATCACTGAAATTATCCTTGTGCATACCCCACCATCTTGCGGGCATAACGTGCAGTGCCCAATCCAAGGCCTAAAAGCACTACTTCTTCGACACTTCTCTTTCAAATGCATGCAAAATGTGATCAACATCAGTTAGCCCATCATAGTGAGGTAGATTCCTTACCTCTGATGATATGCAGTGCAATGACTTGGTCATCATATTACAATGCAACGTAGATACTTTATACAGTTGGTTCTTCTAGTGCTCTAGTTCTTCATCTGAATCTGATGTGCAGGAGCTCTCGTGGTCCCATGCAATACATCCATCTGCTATCAGATTTACCCAATCCTAGTCTTGCATCGTTATCTTGTAAATTTGGTCCAAATCATCATCACTTTCATAATCACGGATTGGTTTTGTATAACATGGTCCTTCTGCAGGATATAGTGGCACCACGACCTGGAGTGATTTATTTTCAAATATCATCTTTCGCTTCTTGAGGCTAATTATCCCATTCATGTTAGTGGCCCAATCGATTCCAAGGAGTGCAGGGTAGTGAGTGTTATCATCCACAATCTCTATTACTTCAAAATCTGTCAGTGTGCTCATGCCTTCAATTTCAATGGTTATCCCCTGAAGCCTCTCCATTGGGATGATTTTATGTTGATTCACCATCCTTAACTAGATCGGAGACCACTAGAGAACATGTTTCCCCATTCTTTCCCATTTTGCTTTTGGCAAAAAATTTGTGTCAGACACAGATCCAAGATAACTTGGTCCATTTCATATTCCCCTATCTTCATGGTGAGTTTCATCTCACATCCAGTCCTTACCTTATTCCTGCGAAGCTTTCAGAATATGTGTGGCTCGTCAGTAGCATTGTCCTTTCCAGTGCACCGATTGATCTGTTCCTCTAGGCCTTTCACAACCTTACTATCGCAGAGTATTTTCGTGCAGGTCTCCAAGAATGTGGTAATCATGGATGGGTCCATTTCTTCAACTAGATTCTCCTGACTTCCTAAGGTAGAGGCTTCAGTGAAGCTTTTCTTTGCTTCCATAAATGTTGCTTTTGTGCACTCCAAATCAAACCCAGTCTCCTTTTCTAGTGCTCTGTGGACCCATTCGCCTTCTGTAGCTTGCTTCCCTTTATCCTCCCTAGTTTTCATTCCAATCCGCAACATAATGTTTACCTTAGGGCATTCCTCACAAGGATTGGCCCTCACCATTTCGAGGTTTTGCACTAGTTGTGGAGGTTGCGCCCCCTTTTTATGAATCTTAGCCGACAATATAGAGAAATCCTCAATTGCATGGTCAAACTGAGTATAATAGTGCCATGAAAGTCGCGTCGGATTCAGACACTCTCTCACGTAGTGTCCTCGTCCTCCACAATTATAACAAATAAGCTACCCTCAGCCTGTACCGGGCCCCCCTCCACCTTACCCCTGGTCGCGCCCTTGATACTCACCTTGCATTCCCCAAACACCTTGGTCTGGAGGCTGCATTTCTACCTACACCCTGTATGAAAGTGCCATGTCCACCATTATTTCATAGATACAGTAACTGTGCTCATCGTGACCTATTTATTGACAAAAGTTGTAGAAGAGCTATTGTGGTGTTTGTACAAATTTCTACAGCAAATGGCAATTGTCAGTCACATTTTTCCTAGCTACTTGGCATATGACACAACATAGCATGGGCCCTACACTTGGTCCCGATGTAGCTTCTGGCCTTAGTGCCATTGGTCCCCCTACTACAACATAGTTTGCAAATACTAGACATTGATCCTTGTCATGCCCCTGACCTTTGCATTTTATGCACCAAACTTCTTCGCATGCCTCCGACTGAGCTGTTCTATCTTTTTCCAGACTTTGCATTTCGAGGAAAAGGTTCTACAACTACACGTGAATCTGCTAAACCCCAATATTAGCATCCTACATTGGTGTCTCATGCAGTCTCATTGCAATTTCTAGAGCTTCTGCCTGGGTCCCAATCTTCTCTTGTGATAGCGCAACCCTTAGGTGGGGCAAGAGCGAGGCCACAAGCCATTCGCAGTGCTTCCCATCAGTTAGGTTCATGTTTGCTTCATGGATCGTACACTTAAATATTTGATCCAAATCCCAGGGCATCTCCCCAGGCTTCATCATGATCTCATTGAATCCCAAAATTGATTGTGCTTGAGACTTAGGTCTACTGAATTCTCTATTCAGCACAACCTAGATATCTACCAATGCAGATGTTGGGTTATTAGTATTTTACTTAATGTACCACATTAGTGCGCGATCTTGCAAAGCACTAACCAATGTGGCTTTCTTCATTTGGTCATCTGTGATACCCTGAGCTTCCCACACAACCTTCGTGTCAAACAAAAAATAGTCTAGATCTTCATTCCCTACATCGTTCAATACAAGTAGCTTTACAAAGTTCTCCATGTTGAAGAGTGGTGGAGGTGGTAGTGGTGTGGGTGA
This sequence comes from Pinus taeda, assembly GCA_000404065.3. NCBI lineage: Eukaryota > Viridiplantae > Streptophyta > Pinopsida > Pinales > Pinaceae > Pinus > Pinus taeda. Next base: position 160,426 of record APFE030177949.1, read on the forward strand.
TGGGGTGAGTGGTGGAGGTGATGATGGAGGCAGTGTGGATGGATGGGACGAGGATGGGGGTGGTGTAGGTATTTGTAGGAACCATTGTCTTATCAACTGAACAACGTTTAGTGGAGAAGACTGCACTACTCCTTTATCATCACTGAAAAGAGGTTCAATCAGCAGGCTATATTGAAGACCTTTCCTTCCTCCATCTCTAAAAAGCCTTTTACTCTACGTAGCTCCAAACATCAAGGTGACTGCATGACCTGCTTTTAACACAAGAGAATCTTAATCAAAGTATTTAGTCATTTCAAATACTTACCTCGTGGTCCTTTGAAGAAGCGGTGCTTTGCTTTGCTATAACTGATACAAGTATGGACTCCGAACTCTGTCACAAATCATCCTAGGATGCGGTTAAGCCAATGGTTGACAACCCATGTGATCTTATCTTTAGAGGCTTCCAATCTCTACACTAACTCTAGCATCCAAACAATCAGATTGTTAAGCCTCTACCTTCCTTGGTTGTCTGCGAACTTCGCAATCCACTGATATAACTCAACTGGGAAGGAACATAAGAATATTTCTTGTATTTTTGTGTACAGATATTTTTCCAACCACTGTTGTTTCGTCAATCATGGATTCTTGTTCTCTTGCACTGTGAATTCATGGATATTTTTATCCAACTAGTTTTCAATCTCTTTCTTAGTTGGATTCAAATGATACAACATCACACATCTCGTTATGCAGATCCAATCCCAGAAATAGAACCATTTGTTGGATTGATGGGCCCTAACCTAGGTTCAGTGTTAAGCAGCCAAGAAAATCCGTACACTATTGTTGGGTAGCGGATCGCCCCCATATCATGTTTTAGGGGTTGAAGCCCGAATTTTGGTCAAGTGTAATGTAAAGACCCCGTGAAATTTGGGCATGGAGCGCAAGAATCTAGGGTTGTCTGCCCTAAGATAATGTAATTTAATGTAAAGTGTGTTGGCCTACCCATGGTCCACAGGCCATGGGATTGTATAAATAGACGAGGCTCTAAGTGTAAAGCAAATTTTTAAGTTTTTGGACAAGTAACAAATAGATGCGAAGGCATGGTTAGAAGATAGAAGTGAGTTTGAAGTGTATTGGGTCATAGTGGTAGGTAGAGGCTTTGCAGATGAGTGTGGAGAGGCCTAGTAGAGTCCATAGCTAAGTGCATGGACCCTTGCGGTTGAGTGTGCAGGGACGAGTTGGATCTATAATAGAACTTGAGTATTAATAAATATAAGATTGATTTAGATTATTGTGCATTTGTTTGTAGATCGATATTTCTATGTTCTAGTTATCTTTATGCAATTATATTGTTTATGAGTACTTGTGCTAATCTGGATGTTGAATAAGTAATAATAATATTGAGCCCGCACAAACTAAGTTAAGCACTAATATAATAGCACATTAAGGATAAGATCAGAATAATATGAAGGTGCGCATGGGTTGCGAAGAATAGAAAGCTACGGGGAGTAGCGTAGCATGCAGATTAGGATCATGAACCTCCAGAACCCTCATCAAGACATCCCTAGGGTGCGGAATCCTAGTTCCAACACCATCCCATACTACTTCGAGTGAGACCTCAGTCTGTGCTCCATGGACTATTGCCGAAAGGGCTAGTAGTACCGAGTTTTTCTGGGCTAAACTCACTGTTGAACCTGGGTCAGGCCCCATGTGGCCAACAAATGGTTCCATTGCCAGGACTAGGATATGCCTAAGGGATGTTTGATTTCGTGCCATTGGAACCCAACAAAGAAGGAAATTGAAGAGTGGTTGGAAACGAATATTCACGAGTTTATGAAACAAGAAAACAGAACTCGATAGATATCCAAGAGAGCTGGTTGGATTGCTACGTGTATATGGAAATTCATTAGATCTTATTTGCATCCTTTCCTTTTGAGCTATATGAGTGGATCGTGAGGTTAGTTGATAGCCAGGGAAGGTGTAAGCTCGAACAACCGATAGTGTGGACTCTGGAATTAGTACACAGACTAAAGGCATTAGATGATAAGATCGTGCAAGCTGTGGACCATTGGCTCGACTGGATAATAAGGGGATTTATCACTAAGTTTGTGATAGAGACGACCATGAGCTACAGCAAAGCAGAACGAAATTTTCTCAAGGGACCATGAGATAAGTACATTAAATATTTGAATCCCTGGATTAAGATGTTGTTATGTGAAAGTGGGTTATGCAAATACATTAATGTTTGGAATGACATGGAGCGGAAATATCTACAAAGGTAGCAGGGAATTATGAAATAGTCCCTTAATTTCACCTTCGTGAGAGAGCGAGGAAGAGCTCACTCGGGTCTCTCTGAGAAGTGTGGTTAGTTTGATAAGGTAGCGCATTCTACAGTTACCACCCGCACACATGCTGCCACCCGCTTCACCTCCCTCACCTCCATCTCCACTCACTCCACCTCCACCACCCCCACAGTTCAACATGATGAGCGCAATCAAGCTACCCATATTTAGAGGAGTAGGGAATGAGGATCCAAACAACAACCCTTATCAGCATGAAAAGAACCCTTATCCCATGTTTCTAGGAATAGACTAGGCCACTGATATGAATGGCGTCATCAACTTTAAGAAGTTGAAGATGATATTCGAAAAAAATTCCTTTCATGTAGTCTTTCCATTGGACCCATCCAAAGGAGAGTGCTACATCGAACTAGTGCACAACGATGAAAGCGATGATGAGATGGATTGTATTTACCAGATAATGACACGAGACTAAGATTGGGTGAACCCAACTGCATATGGGAGAATCTCATGGGAGCGTGACAGCTCCTGTACTTGAGATTCAGACGAAGAAGTAGAACACTAGCAGAACCGGTTGCATGAAGTTGCAACACTGAATTGCAACATGATGATTAGATCATTGCATTTTGTGATGACAGAGACAAGGGAACTGCCAACATATGATGGAGTAACAACAGTGGATGAATTCTTAGACAAATTTGAAAGTGGATTACTAGAAAAACAACAGTACGGTGCACTAAAATGGGTGTTGCGCGCAACACCTACACAATGGTGGAGTACACATCAGGAGACCATTGTAGAATAGTGCGAATGTAGAAGGAATATGTGCTTATAGTTTGGAAGTCCCCAGCATCAAACAAGAGCCGAGTAGCCAGGTCAAAGCAGTTTGCATGCCCATCTGTGTCGATGGGTGCAGACGTGTGCTATTAAAGCACATCCCAGAATAAGGATCGTAAATTAGAACCAGAGTAGTGTACCACTCAGTATGCACTGCACTTGGCCAACGTAGCAATCAATATGGTTTAGTTTAGGCCATTTCTGGATGGTTTTTTAGGTGGAACGTTTGGGGAATGATGTAACCAGATGACCATGTTCTTTTAGGGTATGAAACAACTCTTTTAGGGGTTGAAGAGCCCTAGTTTATTGACATATAATATTGGGGTTGAAGTGCCCAAATATGTCCATAACAGTTGCCCCCTAAAGCATGAAGTCATAAATATTGACGTCGGGTGAAATGCTTTATCATGAGGATCCAAGGTTTCAAACTGGAAGGTGACCTATATAAGATACAACACAATACATCATCATAATACAATTTTTCATGATCTAGCTGAGGTAGGAATTCCCATGTTCAACTTTATAAATTCATTTCATGTACATAGATTAGATAGTCATTTGATGATTCTTTAGATGTGGATTCATCATCCTCTTGGATGACCATCTGTGCAGTGTCTTTGTACATTTGATGTCTTTTGTATCCCTGAATATATCACAACGCGGATGGATGAAACTAGATCTAAGGCCTTCAAACTCATTCAATATTCACTGGAAGTACAAGTCAATCCATGTGAAGAGATGTTCTGAAGTTGAACATGGAATGACATCACCTAATTACCAGCCAATAATGTGGGCTATTAACAGATGCAAGAAGAATCACTGATAATGATAATGACCCTCAAGGTACTACAGTACAATTCACGTGGTGTGAATATATGATCCGATGTCGAACACCATGCAAAATCTTTTGGTCGAACGCCATTGATGTCAACCTATCGCCGGAAGTGAGAAACTTGCCATTGAGGCATGCAAGCTTCAAAGTACTGAAAGGGGTGTTTCTAAGTCAACTTCTTGGATAATGAGCTGATGTTGACAAGAAGTGACTTGTCATAGGAGGGCCTTAATGTATCCCACATCTACGACACAAAACGAAGCAAATGATTTTTTGGAGGTGAAAACGAACTGACGACACACAGTTCAGGAATGGCGGTCATGGAATATGAAGGTTGATGGGATTTCAGTGCATGGGGCATTAACTGGATTGTGGTTTCTCAACTAAATGACTTCTCTTGAACATGACGGGGACACTAAGATGGATTGGTAGCATTAACCCCAAAATATGGATGGTGTGGAAGACCAATGGTTAGACGACCAATGAAAGTGTCATGTTCAAGAACGACCTGCTAGCATAAATTTCTTCATTTTTTTTCCCTTTTTCCCCAGCCATTGCTGATGAGTACCTCTTTATTTTTATCAAGCTTGAGGAGGATAACATATGCTTGTTCTATAATTTTCCATTCGGGAAAACCTGTTGCTATGTTTTAATGATGCTAGCGACAGTGAAACTTGTTCTTGTCTAAAATGGACAAGTTTGTCGCTATTGTTTTAATGAGTTTAACAACAACGATAACTCGGTCCTTTTCATGTTGAGAGAATTTGAATAGGGACAAAAAGGGGACTTTGTCTCATCTAGAATGGATGAGTTTGTTGCTATTGTTTTAATGAGTTTAACGACAAGGATAGCTCAGTCCTTTTCATGTTTAAAGAGTTTTAAAAAGGACGAAAAGGAAACTCCAGAAGTAATTTTTCATAAAATAATCCCTTAGGTCCGAAAAAGGATAAAATAATACAAAAGGGATGACTTTTTTGATCACTTTAATGAGCCTAAAAAGACAAGCATTCGAAATTGTTCATGAGATAATCCCTCGGGTCCGAAAAAGATTAAAACATACAGGAGGGATGACATTTACAATCACTTTAATGCGCTGGAAAGGCCAGTGATCGACAATATTTTCATATTTAACAAGTCTAAAAAGGGTCAAAGGAGTCTTGATTTTGAGGAACGAGTGGTGTCTAGGATAGCAACTGGTTCCAGGTAAGCTTGGAACTTCTCAAAAGATGGTCGTTTCTAGGAAGAGGTTGGCTAACAAGACTACCCGTCATAGTTGTTCCACAAAAAGGGTGAACATCCAGGTAGAAGCATATGATCGGCCAAAAGAATGGAGGTGATGAGAGGTACACAACCAAAGCTTAAAAGGCTGATAGCACGGCAATCACAAAGGTTATTAACTGAAGGTGGGTTCATTTTTTAATGAGCTTGAACCGTGGCAGAACTATGCCTCATTTTTTTTTGCAAGCGGGAAATGAGAAAACTAAAAAGCTAGAAAAGACAAAACTAAAAAGCTATATAGAAAATGAAAATTGAAAAAGGAAAGGTTTGCATGCCCCTAGCATGATGAAAAGGAGAGTCTCATGTAACCATATGGAAACTACTGAGGTTAGGTAGGATGGTTTCATCTGCAGAATAGACAAAACACTTCCTTGGCTTCATCTGCAGAATAGACAAAGGTGAATGGTGTGTCAGACAAATCACATAACCTACAGGGAAACTTATCTTTTTAGCTGGGCTCGTCCACAGAATAGACAAGGCTGCATGCCCCTAAGCTTCCTTACATTCACCAGACTACTCATGGCAATCAAGTGGATGGAATGAAGGTTAAAGAGATATTGTCAATGTAAAAGAACCATTTAGGTATTAGGATTGACTTGGAGATATGCTTGAACCAGGAAATGAAAGCTGGTTAATGGTGACAATCTTGCCTTCATGCCGGAAACACATGACTCGGAAGAGTGTTGAAATAATAGCCTCCATGTTATTAACATAGTCACATCCAAGGAGTAGATAGTAATATAATAGTCCTAGGACTACCATCACATTCAGATGAATGGTTTTCCTTCCCAAAGTTATCGGTAACTTAGGAAGGATCCCTAATGGTTGACTGGATCCTTTGTTAAAGCCTGAAAAATTTTGTGTAACAGGCATAAGCGATGGCGAACCAAGTGCTTTCCAAGCAGTTGAGGAAAGGATACTCACTGATGCCCCTTTGCCTATGATAGTGCCAGACATGATCATTTTGTAAACTTGTACTATGATATGGAAAGGTACATAAGAAGGAAGGCGAGATCTTGCTAGTCGATTCCAATCAAAGGAAGTGACTAGACTACTTGGAGGGGGTACTGAATAAACGAGAGAATTAACACCTTGAGTTATGAGAACTAGGGGGTTTTCCTCCTGTTGTGAAGGAATGAGCCGACTACCCCCAAGTTCATCGGAATCTGAAGGAACAAAAAGAATTTGAACGGTATTGTTATCACTCTCTTTGGGAAGGGTACGACTTTTTGAAGGTAAAACAAGGTCAACTGTCACCTTGATCTGTTGACTTTGGTAGGGTATAGACTCATAAGATTCACTTTCAAAGAGAGTGGTCTCAACTAATGGTTGATTTAAGTTAGTTGGTTTTTCAACTAGTAAGGGACTAGGGGAGAGTTTCTGGTAACCAGATGGAAGTCCCTACGGTGAAGCAGGACTGTTATCCAACACTCTTTTGGCTTCATCGAAAAAAGGACAACAGTGAAGGGAATGATTACCTTCACATAACCTACGTGGAAATTTGAGCTTTCCCTTCTGTCCATGAACTTTATTATAACTAGTTGAAGGTGTGTTATCAAAATGATCTCCAGAGGTCGACGAAACTGGGTGATGCAAACGGGGGGACCATTCTCTCAAGATTTGAGATGAAATTTGTCTCCTCTACAAATTATGCATGGAAATATAGGTTTAGGAAGTTTAATGGGTGGATTTTCACTAGATGATGCATCCAAAGCAATGGTTGCTCAGTTTCCCCCTTGCTGAATTGACTTCTTCTTCTTATCCTCCACCGCTTTCTTCTTCTTCTCAGCCACCTGGTTACTAGCATCACTACTTTCACCAAGCAAAGAGGAAGAAGGGGAGGGAGAAACAAGTGAATAAGAAGGTGAAGGGTCAACTTCAGTATCAACTAGATGCTAATTCTATTGTAGAGGAATCATGGTATTTTGAACCATAGCGGTTGAGAATAACCATACCAGCAGGCCAATTGTAACTCCCAGAAGGGACAATGTGGCCATATACAGAGCACCAATATTTCCCCAAGAAGAAAAAGGACTAGCATTCCCCTCAAAAGGGATTCATTGATTGGTGGATCTTGGATTTGTCTCCATATATCTCAACCTAAGATCAACTAAGGAACAAGGATGTTATTCTGAATTCAATTAATTTTAAAGACGATTTGACACAACTTTGCTTTTTCAGTTTTTAAGAGTCGAGAAAAAGCTAAAGATGACTCTAGTCCCTTTCAATTTTTAATGAGCCTGAAATGAAAAGTACTTGGATGGACCTTCTCTTTTAAATAGTTGAAAAGGAACAAAAATGACTACTCTGGAAAATCTAGACAGAGGGATTACCAAACCAATTGCAAAACTGCAATATACACTTTGGTGGTAAATTAAAGAGAAATTACCAAGGACTTATGTACGACAGTCAATCTTCCAAAATGATGTGTTTAGTGCATTACGATCGATAGGGCGGTAGACACAGCTTCTTATGGATAAAGGATATAAGCCTATTGTGGTCTCCCAATATATACACGATGGTACAGGGAGGACAAGTCCATGCTAGCACTTGTCATATCAAGGAGGAGGAATCACCCAATCTTCGATGAAAACAATAGTTACAAGTTTTTATGATGCTCGGAACACGTCTCTAGCCTAGACCTCTAGATGTGTTGTGTTAAGTTCCAGAGTGTTGTTAGGTTCATTGAGATTTATTTTAGAGTTGATCTTGTTTAAAGTTTTCCTTTCAACAGTTCACCGTGTGATGTTTATTTGAAATTCCTGAAAATGCAATCTACAATGATAAACAATCATTGTTTATTTTGATCAATGAAAATCCTAGCTACTAGGGAAAGATGATTACAATTCTTTCAAACAAAGAGCAAAGAGCACGTACTAGTGCATTTTTCCTAAATCATTCTTCTCACAAAAACTAAATGAAAATGCAAATGCATGTATTTGTTTTTCATTCCCCTTAATGTGAAAAAATGCCAGAAAGGAAAACTAAGTGTAGCAAAGATCTGAAATATTTTACTCAAAGCGACATTTTCGACAATTTCTTTTTCAAAATAGAAAGGAAGACTAAACAACACTTTTCAATTTCGAATAAAAAATTATTTTGACACTTTGAATAAAAAAAAATCAAACCAAATATATGAAAAAAAGTTCAATTGACTATCCAGGGAAGGAAGAATCCATGACACTTCTTTTTTTCACACAAAACGACAATTATGACACTTTTTGTACCAAAGAAACAAATCGATTTAATCAAATTTTCGACGAAGGATTATAAATGATGAACAAATACATAAATTCTTTTACTAATCCTAATCAAAGGAGGCCGATCTATTTGATGCAAGCAGGCTTCAGTAAGTAGGAATTGTTCATAAGTAGCAAAAACAACTAAACAAAACTGAAAACAAGGACAAAAACCCGCAATTTCTAGAGTGGAAATAGGTTCAGTGAATCGTCACACTTGGGCTTCACAGAAACAGGGATGCATTGCAGTTTACACACTTGGGAGGTGTGATGCATACTGGTTTACAGTGATAGACAATGTGATGGGCCAGGGAGCGCAACTGAAATGGGTTTTGGCTCAGATGAGTAGTTGTTTTCAGTAAGTTAAGTTGAGCTATGATGGACAGTAAAGAGCAAAGTACAGAGGTAAGTCTTGAAAGATTACTGATCTACCAAAAGGGGATCTAGAATGCTTGTAAGTGAAATGTTTAATTCATAAACTAAACCAGAGATTGACTGAAGCAACATTCATCTACTATGCAATTGCAGAGCAAGAGCAGTTCGAAGGCTACTTAGCTTATTTCAGGCTCTATCTATACTTTATAAAACAAGAAATAACAACAAAAAAACAACTATTCGATCCCTAACAAAGTTTCCATTTTGTTTCTAGGAAAACTAGTGTCTTTTCGAATGACTAGCCCTCTAGGTTTGGCAACTACCCTAGAAACAATAGTTCAAAGCATTTCACAATTTCCTCTATGTATAATAGATAAGAGAAAGACAAATGGACCAACCTGGAACTTCCACTTATTCCCTTGCTTGATCTCTCTCCCCCTTGACAGAGCTTGCAACTACTCCTCGTACTTATCCTGCTTGGAGACTACTTGTAGAAACACAGTAACAAAGAGCCATCAAAGCATCTTGATCTATTATATCATAAACATTAAAGAATCAAATGTATAATGAACATACAATAGCATTCACAAATGATAACATTCATGATTGCACAGTTATATGGAAGAAAACTTGAAGAACTTTATTAAATAGAAGGGAGAATTACAACCCAGTTGTCTGATCCAGCTTTATTCTCCCAGCATCAATCCCTTTTCACCTCATGAAACAACAAGAACACACCAACAATACAATGCTCTTTCCTTAAATACAAACTATCAACACTTCCTTGCAATTCATAAAGTTCCAGCCTTTAGATCTCTTAGATGAGGGATCCATTTATAGATGTGTGCAAGGGTGTGAGTCATCTCTGGGGTTTTGATTACTGTCACAACACTTGTTACATTTGGTTCCACTTGGAGATTTCTTGGATCTCTTATTCATCCCTGGGCGAATTCAGAGAGGCAAGTGTCATGTGAGAAGTTTCTAGAAGATTCCATGAGCATCCACTTAGCAAATTGTCTTGGACATTTTTCCATTCTTGCCCATCACACCCTACAGAAGGCCTAATCAGTATGCATCACACCTAAACAGTGTACCACTCAGTATGCATCGCAGCTGGCCAGTGTAGCAATTAGTATGGTTCAGTTTAGGCCATTTCTGGATGGTTTTTTAGGTGGAACTTTTGGGGAATGATGTAATCATATGACCATGTTATTTTAGGGTATGAAACAACTCTTTTAGGGGTTGAAGATCCCTAGTTTATTGAAATATAAGATTGGGGTTGAATTGCCTAAATATGTGTATAACACGGGGGTACGCAATAGCAAGTATTAAATACCAAGGAGTGCGTGTAGCCACCCAGCTGTTGGCTGACAAGCTAATGAGGAAATGTCATGTCATCTAAGTACTAGTGTTTGTGATTGTGTTGGTGGATCAATGCACAAAGGGGGTCCAATTCAACAGGGTGCAGTTCCTCTGCGATGAGTTCTTGACGAATTGTAGGGAGGCCCATGAGCAGGGTAAGACCTTCCACTATGCGTGGTTGCTCTTATCCATTCTGTTGGTTGCAGGGGAGCTGCCGACAGACAGTTAGTTTCCCACTATTAAGGGTGACCTGCCTAAAGTCGCGAGGTACACCTTGCTCTAGGCTACAAAAGACATGAACAAGATTCATGAGATAAAGGTGTTTTGGGTGTTCATGGAGGCAAGCATCCAAACATGGATCAACCGCAAGCCATGCTTGTCCCCTACAGTTCATAACAACTTGCAAAGCATGATAGAATTGAAGGCAGATATGCATAACCTATATATCCAGGTGCACAAGGATTTAGCCTAAACATGGGTGAATATTCTGTTCATTGCAATAGATAATGCAATATTCACAGTGATGGAGTCATCGCCTCCAGAGTGGCGCACCCCGGACATAGAGGAAATGGAGAATATTGCAGTGCAGCAATGAAAGAAGGACACCAAGTTGTGCCTCATGCAACTGGCTAAGAGGAAGTCCCAGGAAAAAGAAGCAGCCACATGGCAAAAGGTAGCCATTGCAGCAACAATAACATAGACGACAAAGACTATAACTGGCCAACCAGAGAGGCCAAGGAAGGCCAGGGGAGGTCCTCGGGGTAGCATACTGAGGAAGTGCACAGGGAGAAGGATGGTGTGGACCCCAGTATGACATCAACACAACTCAAGTAGTCTTGCAACCTAGAGAAAACAACCCCCAGGAAGAAGGGGAAAGCCACAAAGATGTCCATCGACCCAATCATGCTCATAGAAGTTGATATATTGGATATCAGTAAAACAATTCAGGAAGTAATGGAGAAGCACTCCAAGGATTGTGGATGGAGCACAACACTGTGTTGGGGCTGCTCAACACATAGCTACTAGGTTTACAGGTACAACCCCCGAAACAGGCACACTAGCCTAGCATGTCGCAACAGGAACTAATGAGGCCGAACAACCACTACGTGCCCGTATGGGTAACACCTTCATCTTACCCGAAGGCACGTTAGAAGCAACAAGAAAGGATGACCGAGCTGCGATGAGTAGCATGACAGGTGCCGGTTTGAACTTGGCTGCCCTACCATGCGAAATACTATATCACCTGTAGGATGGGGTCATTGCTGAACTCCATGCCCGAGAAGGCCGAGCGATCTATGCCCCGCAAGAGTAGAAAATCAACATGGACCAGCTCAGCATCTAGAGGGATGAGTTGGTGATGCAAGCTAGTAGATTGGAGCAGGTCGTAGAGGATGCATGTAGGAGTGTTCCATTGTTGGCCATGTCGGCAGAGCTATTAGTAGCAGAACAGGTCCATATATTGGTGGCCGAAGTCTGCGAGGCCTAGGAGGAAACAACAAAGGTTCAGTTGGATTTGTACCTGCAAATTGTTGAGCTACGAGTAAAGGCGCAACCCTCCACACCCCCAGAAGTCAAAGAGCAGTGTGCCTACACTATCCAGATGGGGTTAGAACAAATCGACCAGGCAACGTAGGGGTGCACGGGGATGTTGGAACAAGCACTAACCATACTTACGCATATGTAAGAAGAGCCGAACCTACAATGCCTAGAAACAGAGGCACGCGAGTTGCAGTAGGGGTATGATAGTGTTTGGGGCACCATGCAAACAGTTTCCATTACTCAACAACTCACCAGACTACAGCAGGCAAGGGCACTGAAGGACCGATTAGATGTCCTGCACTAAAAGGAAGCCCTGCTTAAAGTACGCATTTAGCCATGGATGGATGAAGCATTTACAATCATAGCTACCATTAAAGCTGGTACAGATGTAGGAACTATATACAGTTGGACATGAATGTGGTCCTGCTCACAAAATTTCAGATATATGTGTGCAACACATACAATAGGCAACGGAATAGTGCGCTGCGGACACCCAAGATGCGGGAGACTTGCTGCATGGATTTCGTGCAAAGATCGCCACACCAATAAAGTGACTCGGGACAAGTCACGAGGATTGTGTTGGGGGCTTGTTGGGCAGTGGATCCCACCATAGCATGATTTGGGGCTTGAAGCCTGAATTTTGCTCAAGTGTAATGAAAAGACCCTGAAATGTGGGCGTAGAGTGCGAGAGTGTAGGGTTGTCCACCCTAAGATAATGTAATTTAATTTAAAGTGTTTCAGCTTACCCATGGTTCGTGGACCATGGGATTGCATAAATAGAGTGAGACTCTAAGTGTAAAGTTAGTTTTTAAGTTTTTGGACAAGTAACAAATAGAGGCAAAGGCATGGTTAGAAGATAGAAGTGAGTCTGAAGTGTATTGGGTCATAGTGGTAGGTCGAGGCTCCGCAGCTAAGCGTGCAGAGGCCTAGTAGAGTCCACAAATGAGTACGCAGACCCTGTAGCTAAGTGCGCAGGGTGGAGTCGGGTCTATAACGAAACTTGAGTATTAATAAAGATAAGATTGATTTATATTATTGTGCATCTATTTGTAGATCGAGGTTTCTATGTTTTGGTTATCTTTATGCATTTATATTGTTTCCGAGTACTCACACTAATCTAGAAATTGAATAAGTAATAAGAATATTGGGCCCGTATAAACTAAGTTAAGCACTAATATAATAGCACAGTAAGGATCAGATTGGAATAATACGAAGGTGCACACGGGTTGTAAAGAATAGAATGTTGTGCGCAGCAGCGTAGCATGTAGATTACGATTGCAAACCTCCAGAACCCTCATCATGACATTGCCAGGGTGCGGAAACCTGGTTCTAGCACCCTCCCATACCACTTCGGCTAAGGCCTCAGTCTGTGCTCTGTGGACTATTGTAGAAAGGGCCAGTAGTATCAGGTTTTGCTTAGATAAAATCACTACTAAACCTGGGTCAGGCCCCATGTAGCCAACAACTACTACCCCTTTCGGCATCAATCCGTGGAGTGTGGAATGAAGTCTCACCCGAAGCAGGAAGGGGGGATGCAGGAACCAAGTTTCTGCACACTGAGATGGTTGTGATGTCGGTTTTTAGACCTTCTCTCTCCTTTTGCACAGATCAATAAGCCCTTTAGGGCTTATCAATGTACTTCTCTTATTCGTTCTTAGAGCCTTCACGAAAGTCTCTGATCATCCTTCATGGATCCTAAATAGATAGATTAGGTGCTTACGCACCTCAATAATTATTCTTACTTATATGTCTACCCATATTAGCTTAAGTATTTGTTAAATTTAACATCCATTACAATATGATTATGTGCCTCAGATTCAGTATTGCTGAATGTACCAGGGGAAGCTATGGTGAATGATTTGTGGGACAAGTTAAGGACTTTGTACCAATCTAAGTGTTTGGTTAATAAACTGTTCCTACGAAAAAGCTGTATAACTTGAGGATGAAAGATGGAGACTAGGTGACAGAACATTTGGACGCATTTAATACTATGGTAAGTCAGTTATTATCTATTGATATTAAAATTTTAGATGAAGATAAGTGCATAAATTTGTTGGGTTCTCTACCAGATTCATGGGATAGTCTGGTTATTACAATAGGTAGCAATGCATTTGCCTTGCAGTTTGATGAAATAGTCTTATCCTTGTTGATGAACGAGATGAGACGAAAAAATATGGAGAGCCAGAATGGTGATGCCTTGCCTATACGAGGAAGGTCCCAGAACAGAAACAAAAGTAAGTAATCAAGTGGGAGATATGAATCTAGAGGTAGATCTAAATCTCCAGGAAAACTTGTAAAGATGGTGTGCTAGAAATGCAAAAAGGAAGGGCACTACAAAAGGGACTATAAATCTAAAGCTCCTGACAAAGGAAAGGGATCTGATGATGCTCCTTCTGAAAATGAAAAAACCACCTCAGATGAAGGTGGGGATGTGTACTTAGCTTCTTCAAGTACACATGTAGATCATGAGGCATGGTTGATTGACTCAAGTGCATCTTTTCACTTCACTCCCCATTGAGAGTGGTTTTGCAAGTATGAGAAATATGATGGTGGTGATGTCTTCCTAGGGGATGATAGGAAGGCTAGAATCATTGGTCACGGAAAAGTAAAGTTGAAGTTGCATGGTGGAAGGGTTAGAACACTTCCGGGTGTTCTGCATATTCCTACGTTGGCCAGAAAACCAATTTCCATAAGCAAGCTGGATGATGTACGTGCAAAAATATTGTTCGAGAAGGATACCTGTAAGATGGTTTGTGGAGCACTGATATTGATGCGAGGAGCTCGGATTGAAACTCTGTACAAGTTGCAAGGTAGCAATGTTGTTGATGGGTGCAACAGTCTTGCGGGTCCTAAAAGTGAAGCAGAAAATCTAGTGGTCTCTAGAGAGAAGACTATGTTGTGTAATCAAAGGCTTGGACATATTGGAGAGAAGGGCCTTCGAATACCTCACGTTAAATGTATGGTTAATATCTCTCTGGATTTTGATTTCTGTGAAAGTTGTGTATATGGGAAGTAGAATCAGGTGAGTTTCCCCTCTAGTGGTAAGAGGGCAAAACATATATTAGAGCTTGTGCACAGTGATGTGTTTAGATCTGTGAATGTTCCATCACTAAGTAAGTCTGTGTACTATGAATAATTTATAGATGACTTCTCAAGGAATACATGGATATATTTCCTTAAGAAGAAATCTGAAGTATTTGGCAGTTTTAAGGAAATTAAGGCTCTGGTGGGAGATCAGATAGAGAAGAGGATAAAGGTGCTGAGGACAGAAAACAATGAAGAGTTTTGCAGTAAGGAATTTGAAGGATTTTCTAAGAAGTGTGGTATAGCATGGTAGAAGACTACTCCTTATACACCTCAGCAAAATCGAGTTGTAGAAAGAATGAACAAGACATTGATGGAAAGGGCAAGAAGCATGCTCAGTGGTGTCAGGTTAGGACAAGAATTTTGGGTAGAGGTGGTGGAGACTGAATGTTACCTGGTTAACAGATCACCTTCATCAGCGTTAAAGAATAAGACTCCACAAGAGGTATGGACTGGTAAGAAACCCTCTCTTTCACATTTGAGGGTATTTGGATGTGATGCATATGTACATGTTCCAAAGGAGAAAATAACCAAGTTCAATAGTCAATCTGAAAAGTGCATCTTTATTGGGTATAAGGATGGTCTAAAGGGTTATAAGCTTTGGAACCCAGTAACAAGGAAGGTTGTGTACAACCAAGATGTGGTGTTCATAGAGGTGAAAGATGTTATTAAATATGAAGTTTGACCCAAGGAACCTAAGAAGATAGAGTTTGAACTTAATGAGGAAGAATCAAATCCTACAACAGAGGAGGAATTAAAATATGAAGAGCCATAAACTCTGAGTGTGAGAAGATCAGTTCATTAAAGAAGGCAACCAGAAAGGTATAGTCCATCTACTTTCTGTTCAAATTTTTCTTTATCTATTACTGATGATGATCCTAGAGCTATGGAGGAAGCAGTAGTTTCAAAGGATGGAAAACTCTGGAGAGAGGCCATGGTTGATGAAATGACATCTTTTCACAAAAATGAGGCTTGGGATCTGGTGGAGTTGTCGGCTGAAAGGAAACCCATTGGTAGCAAATCAGTGTTCAAGAAGAAGACAAATGCAAAAGGAAAGGTGGAGAAATACAAAGCTTGGTAGGTAGCAAAGGTTATTCCTAGGTGTCGGGAATTGATTTTGGTGATATTTTTTCTCCTGTTGCCAAGGTGACTTCTATTATATTACTTTTATCTGTTGTTGCTGCTTTTGATTTTGAGGTAGAACAAATGGATGTGAAGACAACATTTCTTCACGGGGATTTGGAAGAGGAGATCTACATAGAGCAACCTGAAGGCTTTGCATTGAAGTGTAAGAAAGAATTGATATGCAAGTTAAAGAAGTCTCTGTATGGGTTAAAATAATCACCAAGGATGTGGTATCAGAAATTTGATACATTTATACAGGGACTTTGCTTCACTAGAAGCAAAGCAGATCATTATGTGTATTTTAAATTAATTGGTGATTGTGTTATTTATCTGGTCTTGTATGTGGATGATATGTTGCTAGTTGGAAATGACAAAGAAATTATCCAAGATTTGAAAACCCATTTGCCCTCCAATTTCGACATGAAAGATCTTGGTGTTGTAAATTATATTTTGGGCATGGAAATTAAAAGAGATTGAAGAAAGAGGAAGCTCTGGTTAAACCAGAGGAAGTATGTCGAGACGATATTATAGAGGTTTAATATGCAGGTTAGTAATTGAGTGAAGGTTCCTATTCCTATAGGTGTAAAGTTATCTGGTGAACAGTGTCCCAAGACACAAGAAGGGGAAGAGAACATGTCCCATGTTCCATATGCAAGTGCAGTCAATAGCTTGATGTATGTGATGGTCTGTACTAAACCAGACATTGCACATACAATGGGAATATTGAGCAGGTTTATGTCAAAACTAGGGAAGGAGCACTGGACATCAGTGAAATAGGGTTTTAGGTATTTGCGTGGCACTAGTGATTATGGTTTGTGCTACCAAGAAAGACCAGGATTGGACAAACTATTGGATATTGATGGCTTTGTTGATGCAGACTCGGCTAGAGATCTAGATCAAAGAAGATCTACAAGTGGGTATGTGTTTAACCTATTTGTAATTGTAGTCAGTTGGATGAGTAAGAAACAATTTATAGTGGCACTATCAACTACAAAGGCAGAATACATGGTAGTCACTCATGCAAGTAAGAAAGCAATTTGGTTGTAGAGATTGTGTTCAACTATGGGGTTAGTACAAAGGGCTATAAGGATAGGCTGTGATAGCCAAACTGCAATTTTCTTGGTAGAGAACCTTGCATATCAATTAGAGACAAAGCACATTGATATTTAGTATCACTTTGTGAGGGATATGATAGAAGACAAAAAGGTGTTGCTGGTAAAGGTGGACACTTTGAAGAATACTACAAATGTATTGACAAA
This sequence comes from Pinus taeda, assembly GCA_000404065.3. Classification (NCBI taxonomy): domain Eukaryota; kingdom Viridiplantae; phylum Streptophyta; class Pinopsida; order Pinales; family Pinaceae; genus Pinus; species Pinus taeda. Next base: position 177,632 of record APFE030177949.1, read on the forward strand.
ATATGTGAGCTTTGATAAGTTCTCTTGATGTAGAGAAACAATGGGAATTGCAGGGTTGGATAAATGACTAAGCCTTCTTGTAGCCCCTGTGGAAAGAAAACAGCAAGTGGGAGAATGTTGGGTTGTGTTATATTCTTTCCATGACTAGTCCACGTAGTTAACTGAGGGGTTAGAAGGTGGGAGGAGCCCCCCCTTCGTTGCACCGATTACGTAGCGGGGGAAGTCACAAGGGGTTTTAGGGGTACAGGTAACCCCACTCTATGGGGTCGGGGGCAGCGCCCTGGAAAATTTTGTTTTCAGATCCTATATTAGGTTCGGCAGACCTACCTATGGTTTTGTGCATGATTTTTGCACATGGTTTTGGATGCGATGGTTTTCGGTCCATGGCTTTAGACGCGACGATTTTTCGGTCCATGCTATTGGATGCTTTAGCATGTATAAATATGTATTGTAACATTGAAAGGAACAAAATGGAAAATCAAGCTAGTAGTCCCAATTTTCGGATCTAAGGGAAAATCTCTATGTATATGTGTTTTATGTGTTATGCTCTTGCATTGTTTCTTTATGTGTTTTAGAATTCATATGCAGGTAATTTCTATACGGGGTTAAAACCTACACATAGCAGAAGTAAAACAACACATACACAAATGGAAAGTACATAGTATTTTCATAATATTTCTCTTTATTGATGATTTAGATTCTCAATATAGACTCTATCTACGCTACGCACACAACTGCAATGGTCCGTGCACTCGGTTACAGACTTCTACCCTAGGCCTCTGCCCACTCAGCTGTAGAGCCTCTTCCTACACTAAGACTCATGCTCTTAGCTCTTTACAAACTCATCAAGTACTTATATTTCCCCGAATGACCTTTTTACACTCCTCTAAGACCTCCTATTTATACAATCCCATGGTTCACGCACCAAGGGCGTATCTCTAAAACCAACACAACCTATCTAGACTAAGAGTAGAAAACCCTTTTTGACTTTAGATACTTTCATGCTCCGTGACCACAAAATGCAGAGACTTTACATTTCTTTCTACAAACTTTGGGCCTTCTCCCCCAAAACTTGGGTTTTTAACCCCAAAATTGACCCCCAGGGGACCTGTTCCCAACAAAAATACAAGAAAAATGGACATTGGTGATCGTAAAAAAATGTCACCATAACCTCATTGATGACAGTTGAAAGAGCCCTCGTCACCAAAAATTGAACATCACCAAAGGTGGTATCGCCAAAACTATAGCTGTTATAGTGACTTTCAAGGTCCGTCACCAATAATTATTTATAATGACAGATAGTGACCATCACCATTTCACATGAGCGATGGTGATGGACTTTAGCCTTCATTACTAAAAACTAAACGTTGCCAAAGTTGGCGTCAACAAAAGTATAGGTGTAGGGACATTCAAATTCTATCACGAATAATGGTTATAATGTTGGATACTAATTGTCACCATTTCATATGAACAATAATGATTTATTGTGATGGACCTTTCATGGTCATCACTATTGATGCATATATATTGTAATGTTCATTGACCGTCACCATTTCTTATTTTGGTGAGGGTCGAAAAATATCACCATAAGCTCGTTGGTGATGGTCAAAAGAGCCTCTGTTACCAAAAATTAAATGTCACCAAATGCCACATTGCTAAAATTATAGGTGTTTTGGTGGCATTCAAGGTCCATCACGAATAATGATTATAATGAACATTGTAAACTTTGAAACGGGAACTAATATTGTTATCCATTTCGTAGAGATAGCAAAAAAGGAGACTCAATTTTGAAAAGGGGTGATGCAAAACACACATCTTTTTAGAGCATAGTTTTGGCACTTTAATTTTTTTTATGTACATTACGTTTAGAATGGTAGTGATTTTCATGCTAATTTTAAAAAATGGTAATTCTGCATCAGGCCCTTTTTTTGAAAGAGCTATTTTTTGATTTTAAATTTTCTAATGTATGAAATAAAAATAACTATTTTCTAAATTTAATAATTTTTGAAGTGGTCTTCTTCTTTATATTTTCTTGTTTCTTTTTTTTTGTGGTGAGGTTTTTATTGTTTTGCATATTTAAAGAAGAATGTCGATATTTTGAATTTTCAATATTCTACATATTTATACATCGTTAATTAATTTTTCAATCCACATGAAATAATTGTCTCTAAAAAACAATAATTTTTAACAATTGACATAAAAATAACAATTTTTAACATAAATATAACTAAAAAACTACACGTTTTGATAATTTTTTGTAATTTTTTGCTAGAGATGACATGCCAAAATCACAATTTTTGTAGGAAAAGTTTAACTAAAAATGGTTAAATAATAGTTTTTTTTTTTATGAATTTCATGTCAAAAAAATAATAATAATCACTGTTTTTTCAAAAAATAATGATTAACATAAAAATTAATGCGAAAATCACGTAATACAAATATTGAACGCATAACAACCTTAATTGACTGCTTATTCTTCTCATAAAATGTCAAAGTCAAAATATTACGAGTATAACTAATTAATAGTTACAAAAAATGAGCTTGATTTCCAAGCATAGCTTAAATTTAATCAACAATGTCATGTAATCCAAACTCTTCGTCCTCTAGAGTTTCATCATTTTCTTCTTCCACAATATTCTCTGCTTCATTTTGCTCATTTTCCTCTTCTAATGGATCTTTGATGTCTGCGAATCTCCCAATGTATGCCTTTCCAATCATTCTGTGTAATGGTGGTTGGGGTTCCTTTGCCTTTTTTCCACACGTGATTCACTAAAGTCCACTTGCTTCAACCCAAATTCTTACATTGCATCTAGAAGAAATTGAAGAGCATTAATTCTTTGTTGAATAAAATTGCACTGTATTGGATCTTTCTCAATGACAATGCAATTTATTTCTCTTTGAAGGAAACATGTTAGTGTTGTACATAATTTATTAAGCACAAAATAAATAATGAAGTAAATTAGTACAATGACATATAAATCAAGAAATAACATATTGAAATTCAATTCCATATAATAAAACTTACCTGAGCCAGAAAATAAATCCAGAACTCAATCTCCTTCATTTGAACATATGTCTATAAGTTAATTAATCAATAACTGTGGTTTTTGATAAATGTTAACTATCTCTCCTTTTGCTTCTTTGTCTTCATATGTTAGTTTTCTCACAAAAGCATCATAAGTCAGTATTTGGCTATGACTCTTTCCATTTACCCAATTAAAAATCATAGACATATAATTATCATCTTTTGCCCAACTATTAATATATGAACTCACAATCATTTATAAATGGTTGATGTTCATGGTTAAGAAGATTTGACTTTTGCCTGTAACATGAAATAGTAAAAGTTCAATTAACTTTTACATAAATAAAATTTTTAACATTAATCAAATATACATTTTAAACGTCTTACCATGTAAGCTTCATCCTTGAATTTGTTTCCCCCTTGAAGCTTGACAATAACATTGCCAATTGTGTATTTGAATGAAATGTCACAAATCTCCATAATGGTGATAACATGACTTCTAGAAATCCTGCAACCACTTTACTAAGAGCTTGATAAGTATAAGGGTCACTATCATAGTCAACGTTTGGAATATTGAAACCATGGGGAATATCTGCAATAACTAGGGCATAATCCCTTTTAGGTATGAGTTCATAAATGTCTTCACAGTCACCTTATATTACTTGATATTGAATAGTGTCAAGCCCATTCGAAATGAAATGCGTAAGAGTTGGATCAAGTTCAACATTCTTAAGAAGTTGCTTCTTCAGTATTTCAATCTTTATTTTTTCAATAAAGGTTTTGAAACTATCTGGTGCTCCATTTCACCCTTCTTCATCTTTTATAAAAAAACAAATATATGTGTAAGTTATAAATTAAAAATAGTATACAGATGAATAAAAATGAATGTATAAATCAACATACCTTTTTGAATGCAAGATAATTTTTTTTAATGTTGATGTAGAACTTGAGTCTGGATAGTTGCGTACAACATCATCCAAACTATCTTTATTCAACAATTTAACCATTTGTTCTTGAATTTTCATGTAAACTTTGTGACTGCATAGATAAAGTAAAAAAAGTTAATATAATGATATGTATAACAAATACTACTAAGAAGAATATATTATATTCAAAAGAAATTTATAATCTAGAAATAAATAAAAATAATTCAACAAACTTACTTTTTAAATTCCTTGGACATTTCCTCCAATGATAATTCCCTTGACCTCACACGAGATAATATTGCTTTGAAAGTTTTTCATCCTTCATTCCTTGCAATGATCTGCAAGGTGTGATAGTCATATCTTCTAGAAGCTGCTTCATTTCTAGACCTGATTTACTGTTGCTACATATCAATGGCTTAGATTTTTTGACCTTTTGGTTTTTAATTCCTATGTTCTCCCACATGCTAAAAATTTCATTAATCAACTCCCATATCTCTCCAGTTCTAAATGTCAACTAGAAAATGTTATCAACACCTCTGAATAAATCACGAACTTTGCCGGCTTTTGAATTGATTTTCTCTTCAATTTGATACCTATTTCCATACAACATTCCTTCTAGAAATCTACAGTAACATTTATCCCATCCCCACCACATTTTTCTTCAAATTCACTATGATTAAATCTAACCCTTTAGATGAAAGTCATAGACATCCTATATTCATTATCTCAGTTATGATCCCATGCCACTAACTTTGCTTGTGTATCTGATAAACTAGCATAAAAGATACATTTAATTGTTTCAAAACATGGGTTATTGTGGTATTCCTCCATCAATTTTCTTTGAGCTTCTACAGAATGGTTGCCCCCAAGAACTTAATAATTGTATTCAAAACATTTTGACTTATCAAATGCTTCTTTGTTGGGAATTTGAACTGGATAAAAAAGAAGCGCATAATTAACCACATGAGCATATCGATTGTACCTTATCAATGTCTTCAAGTTGTGAACATGTAGATGGTGTGGCTTTCTGATTTGATATTGACATTGTCCTTCACCTTCCTTATAGATTTGTCTGACATTAAGCTGAAATGTACGACCACACTCAATTAAGTTTCTCTTTGTCAAGTTCTATTGAATGGCATTTTGTTTTCTTTTGGTAATTCCATCCTCTAAATTAGTTCCTGGTGTAATGATTTCTCTGGTTTCTTTTGAAGTTTCACTAGGTTATTGACTATTGGTAGTGACTACTTCAAAATGTTCAGCTTTACTTTTCTTCTTCATAACATTCTTATCATTAACTATAATAGATTTATTCTTGGGAATTGTTAGTTTTGGTCTTTTATGGCTCTTCTCAGTTCCAATGTCATCCTCAACAATGTCAACATATTTTTCACTACCAGTTTCAACTTCCTTGTCTTCGAAAGTAACTTGTCTACCCTTGTTAGATTTATCCACTAGAGGCTCTTTTTTTTGTTTTTTGTTTTCTTCCTGATCCCTTCGATGTAGTTTTGTAGCATCATGAATTACTACATTTTTCTTGTTTTCCATATCTTCTTCTGACACTGAGTAGAAACTATTAACAACTTTCATAATATCATGCTCTATGAAGTGAATGCCTCCCAACCGAATTGAACAACTTTCAACAAAATTCTGCCAAAAAAAATATCATATGTCAATAAAAACAAAGTTATAAAAATATAGTGAGACGGTTAGAAGAACGCAAAACACAAATATAAATAACAATACTTACGATATTTTGTGTTATCTCATTTACGATTGTACACAACTTTGTAGACACCTCTCTTGTGTCATAAAATGAATATGATAACTAATATTTAATCCTTTCATGTGTCTTAGGCGGTTTTGTAAGTATGTAAACAACTTCAACATCTGGTACCAAACACATGTCTATGACTTTTCCCATCACCTCATAAATTCCATTATCATTAGGTATATCAACATATAGATATATCTCCACATTTTGGCTTTCTCTTTCTTTCGCATATCAAACATTTGATGGAAGTTTCACTTCTTTTGATTTCTTCCAATATGAAACTATCTTCTTATCATTTGAGGCACTTGAAAGATTTGTAGTCATCAGCTCAAGTGGGGTTCATTCACTAATGTTTTTTGAACATCCACCTTTAAGAGTCTTTGGTCCAGAAAGATTCATAGAAATCTTCTTTGATGCCATTTTCCTAAAAGAAAAAAACACATATAAATCAATAAATCATAAAAACATAATAAGTTAAATTAACAAAGAAAACGATAAATGAAAATTAATTTTACAAACCACAACAATTTAAAAAAAATTAAAAATTTTAAAAACACATCGCCCTACCGCCGCACCCTGAAAATTAGCTAGCCAACCAAGTTAGCCGTTGGGTACAGCCCCTTAGCCCAACCTGGTAGCCCAACCACTACCCCCTGTGCCACCTCGGCAGCTCGACAACCCGCACAATGGCGGGGCGCTTGTGAGAATTGCCCCCTCGCAGACCGTCAAGTTGCTGGGATGGTGGGACGATTCCCAAAAACTCCCCCACCCCAGCTCCCCTACCCCACATCGGCGACCTGACGACCCACGAGGTGGTGGGGCAATTCTTAGAATGGCAGGAGGGGGAGCTGGCGACAGCTCCCCTGCCCCACCCTAGTAGCCCGATGGCACGCGGAGTGGCAGGGTGATTCTTAGAATTAGCCCGTCACCTTGCAGGCCATCGAGGTGGGGCGAGGGAGCTGACGGTAGCTCGCCTGCCCCACCTTGGCAGCCCCACATCCTGTGGGGTGGCGGGGCGATTCTCGAAATCGCCTCGCCACCCCCACGGGCCGTCAGGCCGCCATGGTAGGGTGGGGGGGCCGGGTAGCCATCCCCACCACCCCTGGCCTACGGGCCCGTTTGGCCATCGTGAACATTACCAGGCCCACCATGCCCACTGTGGACGCAGTGGGAAATTTGGTCCACAAAAATTTTTAATTGAAAAAAAAAATTAAACTTCATTAAACTTATTTAATTTTAAAATTTGTAAAGCAGAAAAATTAACTAACTTTTCAAAAGTGATAATCCTCTATTGAATATTTTGTTGATAGCAATGTATCTATACCACAAATTCACTCCAAGTCTTTTAACGAACCTCAAAAAACCTTGATGTGATGTGAGTAATAGTGATAATGAAATTTATTATATAGGTAAAATTATGGAAATGGTTTAATATACGGTTAATGTGGGATTAATTTGTTTTTAAAAAAGTTTAACATGTTAATTTTGTTATGGAGACATAGGAAACTATGATAGAGCGAATATTATGGAATTGTTTTATAGCACAATGAAAGTGGATTTAATTTGTTTAAGAAATTATTATAAAAATTTTAAAAAACGTTCAATTGTTTAGTAAATATTATATAGTTTAACTATTAAAATAATTTAGGTAAAAGTTTTAGTTTACAATTTTTAAATTAGAGATTTATGTCCTAAAAAAATTTAGTTAAAAATTTTCAATAAATTGTAGAATAAAATAATGAAGGGAAATACATGAAACAAAATTTTTGAAGGGAAATATTTTGGCAAAAATATTAGGAGGGAAAATTTCATTCTCTAAGCTATATAATATCTTTAGGAGAGTCTGCATTTGTATCATTCAACTTCTTCTATTTGAAAGGGATGGATTCTTCTGATAGTGAAGTTTCACTTTGTGAAGCATCAACATCTTCGTCGTGTAACAACTCTATTCATATTGATGAATATAACATAAATTCTTCCACTGTGAATAGAAAGTCAATTCTTCCACTTAATCCTATTCCTAAGGACTATTGGAGCAACACTGATGAAACAGGGGATGAAAAATTTCAAATAAATAAAGAGTCACAATTTCCACTTAGTGCTAATCTAAGGATTACGAGAGCAACAATGATGAGGAGCATGATGAAGAATTTAAAAAAAAATGGAGTGTCACGATGTCCACTTAATCCTAATCATATGGACTATGAGAGCAACAGTGATGAATAGCATGATGACGAATTTCAAAAGAATGGAGTTTCATGGTGTCCACTTAGTCCTAATCCTATGGACTATGAGAGCAGCAGTGATGAAGCACATGATGACGAATTTCAAAAGAATGGAGTGTCACGGTGTCCTCTTAGTCATAATCTTAAGGACTATGAGAGAAATAGTGATGAAGAGGATGATGAAAAATTTAAAAAGAATGGAGTGTCATGGTATCCACATAGTCCTAATCCTATGGACTATGAGAGCAACAGTGATGAAGAGCATGATGACAAATTTCAAAATAATGGAGTGTCACAGTGTCCACTTAGTCCTAATCCTAAGGACTATGAGAGTAACAGTGATGAAGATCATGATGAAAAATTTCAAAAGAATTGAGTTTCTCGGTGTCCACTTAGTCCTAATCCTATGGAATATGAGAGCATCAGTGATGAAGAGCATGATGACGAAATTCAAAAGAATGGAGTACCATGGTGTCCACTTAGTCCTAATCCTAAGGACTATGAGAGCAACAGTGATGAGGAGCATGATGAAAAAATTCAAAAGAATGGAGTGTCACAGTGTCCTCTTAGTCCTAATCCTATGGAATATGAGAGCAACGATGATGAAGAGCATGATGACAAATTTCAGAAGATTGGAGTGTCATGGTGTCCACTTGGTCCTAATACTATGGACTATGATAGTAGCAGTGATGAAGAGCGTGATGAAAATTTCAAAAGAATAGAGTGTCACAGTGTCCTCTTAGTCCTAATCGAATGGACTATGAGAGTAGCAGTAATGAAGAATTTCAATTGAAGAGAGTGTCACAGTGTCCACTTAGTCCTAATCTTATGGACTATGAAAGCAACAATGATGAAGAACATGATGAAGAATTTCAAAAGAATGAAGTGTCATGGTGTCCACTTAGTCCTAATCCTATGGACTATGAGAGTAGCAGTGATGAAGAGCATAATGAAAAATTTCAAGAGAATGGAGTGTAACAGTTTCCTCTTAGTCCTAATCCAATGGACTATGAGAGAAACAGTGATGAAGAGCATGATGATGAATTTCAAAAGAATGGACTGGAACGGTGTCCACTTAGTCCTAATCCTATGGACTATGAGAGAAGTAGTGACAAAGAGCATGATGAAAAATTTCAAAAAAATGGAGTGTCACAGTGTCCTCTTAGTCCTAATCCTTGGACTATGAGAGCAGTAGTGATGAAGGACAGGATGAAGCACTTAGCCCTAATCCTAAGGACTATAAGAGTAGTAGAGAAAAAGGACAGGATGTAGCATTTTCAGTAAGTAAACAGTCACATTTTTTACATAGTCCCAATTCTATGGACTATGAGAGCAGCACTGACAATGCACATGAGGAAGAATATCCAATAAATATCAAGTCATATTTTCCATTTAGTCCTAATTCTAAGGACTATGATAGTAGCACTGAAGAAGGGGAAGATGAAGAATATCCTCCAAGTCAGTATTTGAAAAGCACAACTGATTATAGTGTGGATAACATTCCTCATAATGGTGATGAAAATGCTTATACAAATGATGGTCTAATGATGGAGATGTTTCCGAGAAATATTGTATTGAGGAGTAGAAGCAGACCTTTTCATATCAATGCAAGATGTTCTAGTTATACAAGGGGTAGAGCAGACTATCTGACGAGAAGAAGTTCTATCAGTGCTCTCATTTCAAGTGAATGTTGTCAAAAATATTGCTTGAAACATATGGATTTCGAATTTACATTACACAAGAGGAAGAGATATTTGTCAATGAATAAAAGCATGTAAAATTCATATTTAGTTAAGTGCATGCATTCTACATTCTCGAGTTATTATTATCATATTGGGTCTTTATTTATTTGTAAAAATACTTTCAAAATGTTTCATTGGATGGGGAATTTTTGTCTCTCGAGAATCCAGGAAAATTTGGAAAAGGATCCCACATTTTATTTAGAAGTACGTCATAAACGACAGTTTGGGCCATTATCAAATACTACAATGTCATGGATGAAAGATTTCTTTTCAAAGCATGGAGAGTGTATGCCAAATAAAGAAACAAAACATATTCTAGATAATTTTTCAAGACGAGAAATCTACAACTTATACAAAGAATATGTAGAAGGTGATGAGGGACATAGTCGGTTTATTACATATCAATATTTTGTGAAGGTATGGAAGAAAGAATTCAACAATGTCCATATTCCTAAGAAGACAAGGATGGGGATTTTCAATACATGTGCTTCTCTTAAATTAAAAAGGAACAAATGTGAAGGGTTAGAAAGAGGTAAGCATTCATAACTTTAACTTTTAAAATTGTATAGTCATCAACTATGAAAACATATTTCTTAATGGCTTTCTTTTATGTTGTGTAGATTCAATTGTCAAAGAACTTCAGGAGCATCACGAACAATAGACAAGTGAAAGGAAAAAGTTGTACAAGCATCAAATGAAGTGCTATAATAATCCGAATAAATATTTGGGTTTGATAATTGATGGCATGGACCAGAAGAAAGTGTTTGCACACTCAAAAATTTACAGGAGGAAAATTTTACTTAGTATCACTTGGTCAATTGTATGGTATTCAATGGGAAAATGTTGCCAAGGGTGTACTTTAAAGCTCCAAATATTCATAATGATGAAAATATGACAATAACCATAATTCAAGATGTGCTTTCTCATTGGTCTGGTAATATTCTTGAAGTTTTGTATCTACAATTGGACAAAACTTGCCATGAAAACAAAAATCAGGTTGTTTTTGGATATCTAAACATGCTTGTTGAATTGAGAATTTTTTAGAAGGTAAAGGTTGGTTTCCTTCTTGTTGGGCACACTCATGACCATATTGATTAGATGTTCAATTATTTTTAAGTCACATTAAGGAGGCAGGAAGTTGGGAGCTTGCCATCATTAATTGAATGTATTAAGAAATCATACATACTAGAACCTACTTTTGATGTGTTGGAAGAAACTGTTGACATGCGAAGGTTTATTCTGGGATCCAATGGTGAGGAGAAATGCATTGAACAACTTAATGACATTGGCTTCCAACATCAATTTCCTATCAAAAAAATTGATGGGAAAACACTAATATAGGGCAAGAAGTATTCAGCTACTGCAGAATGGGGACCGTCATCAGGTTTGGAAGTTTTGAAGTTCATTCTAGATGATCCAATATTTGCATCAAAAATATTGTTATTACAATCAATTGGTGAAGTTCATAATGCACGCAAATAGAATAGAGATATAAATTATTTGGATTGCCTAGAAGAAATTAAAAAATGTATTATATATACATATGAGTACTTTGACATTGTTGATTCTATTTGATGGGAGTCATTTTTCAATAATCAAAGTGATATCATTTCAAAAACAACAAATGAAGATATACCTTTGAAAAATCCATTTATTTGGCCACAAAATGTGTCAAATGAACACGAGGAAATAAACATTGTTGAACAAAATTTTTCTCAAGGTATTATTAATTCTTCACACGAGGAGGAGAGAGAGATGTATATTCGTTCCAGAAGATCTCATGCACAACGCAAGGCCATGGAATACCTTTACAGGGGTTCAAAATTCCATGGAAGACCTTTACAGGGGTTCAATATAGGATATTAAGGAGGGTTGCATGATCGCAGTGCTAGCAGATGGAGATCCCAATGACTATCCATTCTGGGTTTCCAAGGTTATAAAGGTATTTATAGAAAATGAGGATGTTACATGTGTTGAATTACATTGGTATGCCACAAATACATACCCATTCAATGGTGTGTATAAGCCAGAGATGGTAGTTAACAAAAAAAAAGGCAAAAAAAGAAAAAGAAAGGGTACAAATATAAATCGTTGCTGCACAGACCTCTTAAAATTGGAGGATGTTGACATATTTGTTTATGACTTCAATTTAACAAAGAGAGGAGCTCTTCACTTCAAGATGATAGATATTCTGAAAAGGTTGTGACCAGAAGGAACAATGTTGAGATGGGAGTCTACTAAAACTAGTCGTAGATCTAGAAGAATTTTGAAACCTGAAATGGTGGGCATGCGTGTGGACTCAGATGGGGCACTAGTTGATGAAAGAGAAGAATATGGAACATCTTCATCATCATCCAGCTATTCATCTGTAGATGTGAATTCTGATGGTGCGCAAGAAAATATGGGTGATTTTGAATAATTTTCTAATACAGTTTATATAACTGATGTTTGCAGTGTATCTTGAAATAAAAAATTTGATTAACATATGGTGTTCAATCAGAAGTTATGAGTCATTTTTATGTTATTGGATTATATGTCTTAATTATGATAACTTTTATTTTTTGGAATATCTACAATGCAATATTAAATTAGAGATATAATGTATGTTTCATTCAATATATAAATAATGACATTTTAACTAATTTAGTCATGTAATTTGTTCATAATGTCATGGTTTTTTAATTTTATGGTTGAAAAAATTCCATTTTTTTTTGTATCTAGAATGTTATGGCTGAAAACATGTTGAATTTATACTTAGGAAAGAAAAATATTATTCTACCAAAAACATTTGTTTTTTCCTCATAAACAATGGTTTTTTTGCACATAAAAATTTGGTTTTACTAGAATTTTTTAAAAATATTGAAAATTGACCCTAAAAAAAACATCGTTCCAGTATCAACACTTTTTCGTTTTTAGGGTGTTTTTGCATGAAATTTTCATTTTCACTGCCATTTTTAAAACATGTTCAAAATTGACCCTAAAAAAAACCATTGTTCCAGTATACACACTTTTTGTTTTAAGCACTGTTTTTGATGTTTTTTGGCCAGAGATTCCATTTTGAGTTTATAGTTCTCATTTCAAAGTTTACATTGTTAATGATAGATAATGAGTGTCACCATTTCATATGAACAATAATGATTTATGGTGATGGTCATTTAATGGTTGTCACTATTGATACATATATATGGTGGTGTTCATTAAGCGTCACTATTTCAAATTTTAGTGAGGGTCCAATATTATCACCATAAACTCATTGGTGATGATCAAAAAAACATATGTCACCAAAAAGCTATCATCGCCATTCCATATGAATACTAGGGAACGATGGGTTCGAACCACCAACCTCCCTTGTGAAAAGTAGGTGCTCTTCCATTGAGCTAGCGCCCTTTAAGGAAATAGACTTTAAAAAAATAGACATTGGAACTATATAAATGGTAAATTCTACAACTTCCAATAAATGATAAAACTTTGTAAAAACCTTTGCTAATACTAAGAAAGAAAAATAACATTGAAGTTCCATGTCCCTACCTAATAGTTATAAAGGTTATGAAAAGTGGGTGGAGGGAAAAATAGTTACATATAAGATAGTCAATATGTTTAGTTTAATACTCAATTAGAAGTGAAACTTGAATACACTTATAGCCTATAAATTACCTATAATTATCAAACCTGAAATCTGCAATTACACCAAAGATTGATTTCTCGTGTTGTGAGTCATGTAAATCTATTGTGACAACATAACAATTTTCCTCCAAAAGACTTATTTGCATGCCAAAAAGTAAAAAATGGTGAGTATATATGATGCAATTATGAATAATGGGCTACATGCTTGAATCCTACTGGCTATGGGATCTAGAAAACTAATTGTGAGTGCTTCTCATTGTTAATTAATTCAAAATGTGAAAATACAACAATGAATAACAATGATCCTGAAATGCAACCACTAAACATATGTTAAAGTTGTAGGCACAAAGTTTGGCTAATATCTATTACAACAACAAAATATCCAAGAGGCATCCAAACACTTCCAAATCCACAACAAGCACGGGTACCCAAATATGCAATTGCATGGAGACAAGGAAAGCACTCTCTACCTCTCAATGATAATTGTGTCCTCCCACAATTACTTCAACTAGAAAAGGGGTATGAAGAAAATAACCTCAAAACAAAAAAACTACAAAATACAATTAGAATTTTCACCAAAAAGTGCAAGGGCATGCTGATAGAAGTGTAGATGAATGTAGCATGGCGAACAGGTAGCGCTACAGGAAAAAAGGACATGGATGTAGACATGGAAACCTATAAATAATATTTTATATTATATAATATCCTCATTCTTAAAAACCGTTCAAGACTAAACCTAAACTTCAATTCATTTTAGCATGTACATAAAGCTAAATCGAAGATGAATGTGAAGAAAGGATTATTATATTCATAAGACAAATTTCACGGTAGATTAAAACACAATCATGACAAACCAACTATAAAGCATAGTTCACATGATAAAATGCCTACACTTCAAATTCCATGACAAAATTGATAGAGTCGACATTTATAGCATATGTCCTCAGTGCATATGATAACATACAAGCACCCCATCACGACAAGGAATTGCATGCTAGCATAATCAGAGGTGGATTTTTGTTACATATTGTGGTGGGAAATCAATTTATTAAAGACAATGATTCCATATTGTCTTGTATGAGGGATTTGTTAACTCTCATGTGGAAGAACTTGAAGACAAGAATAAGAACTCATAATTGAAAGAAAGAGTCTACTACTAGGAAGACACCATCAAGTCATTTGGGGTCATCATCACATAGTATGAATCTTAGCATTAGTACGTGACTGGGTAGCATCAAGTGGAGGTTGCCAAGTTGGTCTCTCCCCAAACTTTAGGGTCATAGTTTTTTTTCTTGTTAGGTTGTCTCTAACCTATTTTGTCTCACATGGGTACATGTGAAAAATGTATATTATTAGTAAATATGTTGTAAGTGAAATTCCAAGTGTCACTATTGTAATGTGAACAATCACTATGTAATATAAAGAGTTATTTGTAAATAATTCGAAGAGTTGTGAGGGTAGTTGAAGAGTCACAAAGGGGAATGTCAAGCACCACCCCACCCTTTGTTATAAATAGAACCCAATAACTCATAGAAAAGGATTTTGAGAGCCAATATTTTGGCTAAGCATTGCTTAGAGAATTCTTGTAGAGTGTTGTGATGAGCCTTGGCTTCTTCACAGCGTAGATAGAGTACATCTCTTCAAAGGAGAAGACGGTGTTGACTATAATGTTCCACTATTGAGGCTGGTGGCTGTGAATGGTGTATCTATGGATGGAACTTTCATATAATAATATAACTAAGCCAACACATTTTCATGCATATGTTGTTATTTTAGTTGTACTATTATGGTTTCTTTAGAAATGTATGTTATTTAACTTATGAATTTTTCGAGGAATGATTTTGTATGCAATTGTATGAAGGTTGTTGAAGATGTGTTGTTGTATTAACTCATCACTTGGATTATGGACTTTTATGCATCCAACCTGTGATGTCATTCCAATCATGTCTTCCTTTTAGGTTGTGTACTATTATAGGCTTCTTAGGGATAGACTTACTTTTTGCCTTTGTGTGTTAGAATCCCCATGCATCTCACTTGACTCACTGCAAGGTTACACACTTGCTTCCAAAAAATTTATCATACTTACCCCTACACACTATCGCGGTAAAGGCACTACTTTACTACCCACTGCTGGGACTCCTATTCCAAAAGGTGTTAGGTCTTGATGGGACTTCTTACTAGGGAGACCCCTTGGCATGTTGGTGGGTTTAGTGCCATCAACATTTGTGACACTAGAAGGAGGGTGAGATGAAAATTTGATCCTTCAAAGTCCATTTTGAAGCTTTGCACATCATTCATGACTTACATCACAATCTCAACTCCAACATGTTTTTCTCATGCACATGATTTTGAAGTGATAGAGGATGTCATCAATGACTACTCATGACTCACATACAACGCTGAAAGTGGAATAGCCCTGTTAAGATATAGAGTTTCCTTCTTAGGTTTTTATGAAAGGAATGAAGTCCCCTCGGATGACATTTCCTATGGGCTATTCAATCACACGTTTGGATGGCATGTTTAACATTGGTGTCTCAGATTTCCCTCTATTCACTCTTTTAATCACATGATAAAATAGTTAGGTAATCCTTTCTTCCATTATGATCATAAAGAACTCAATAAAAAAATTCTGGAATTATGGAAAGCACTTCATGAATTTGTTGCACAATTTTGGGATCTCTTTTGTAATCTTGATTTTCAAATACCTAAACATAAAATGGTTTGGAAATTTATCAAAGAAATATTTCAGTATCATCTTCATGTATTTGAAAATTCACATGACTTAGAATCATTCAAACCCCTCCCATCATACCTCGGTGTTAGACCATACAAATCTAAGACATACAAGGTTGTTGTCATAGGTGACCCCCCATCCTCTTATCAACAATAAACTCTAGCTCTACAGGATGAGGTTGGAGAAGTTACTAACCAATTTGTTAAATTGTCACCTCTTATGACCCCACCTACTCTAGATATCTACACAGATTTGGACTAAAACACTCATGGTTGTCATGTGATCTAATTTTCTCGACCTTTGTCCTTGGGTTCCTATGATCCTCTGAATTTTACTGTGATGTGTTCATCCATTCCTGGATTGACATCTATTATTCACGAGGATCGAGTTTCTAATAGACTTGGTGTTCAGTAGCTAACTTGCCCTGTCATTTTTTACGAGTATGTGTGGGAATATGAAGAATAATGTGTGATGAAGGATTACCTCCTTTTGTCCGCACCTCATCTGCTCTATCCTAACATCTTCAGTGATCCTACGATCCCTCATTTTTCTTGTGAAAATTCATACCCAGATGTTTCTAGAAATTTAGAAGGTGAAATATTTTGTTTCTCATCAACCCATCTGTATGATTTGTTAGATCATGAGGACGTCGATGCACAAATTGAATTTTCTGACCATGGATGTCATGATCTTTTACTCATTCATTTGATCATGAATTTTATTCACTCACTATTGATATTTCTAAGCCACTGGTCTTTGATGATACATCTTCTCATGAATTGGAAACCTGTCAAGTTGTTGAGGCACTTCAACTTGAGTTGATGGTTATGTCAGGTTCTCACTACCCTGAGGTTAGTCATACTTCTGATCAGAAAACTATTGAATCAGCCCAAGCTCCTCATTACTCTCTTGTTTGCATTGAAAATGAATCTAATCTAAAATTTTCACATCCTCCATGAGAATCACATGATCCTATTGCTCATGCATTATATGAGTCATACATAGAAAGTCATGTTGTGAAACGAAAGTTTTTGTCTTTCTTCATGTTTGCTCATTTGTCAAGATCGAAAGAGTGTACATGTTTTCCATATGTGCACAATGTGATGCGACACCATGATATGTTTGTAGAGTTCTTGTCATGTGATTTTAATCTTTTATTTTTTGTGGATGCATTCAAACATTGAGCGTGTTGGTTTTTATTGTTTTATCTTTATTTCTTGCTGGTTTTCCTAGATATATTTTTTTCAACCACACCTTCACCTACATGGGCCAACCAATGCATTGGTGGTTGCATTAGAAATATCACTTAACGTGAATATGCCCATGCATTATTTAGCTTAGGAGTAGGAGTAGTGTTTTCTTTCTTGTTTGGAATTTTCTTTCTTGTTTTTTCTTTCGTGTTATTACTTCACTCATTTTCTTGTTTGTTTGTTTATACACCCATAGGATTACTTTCCCATGAAATCATGTTTGCCTTCTTGAGATAAATAGGGTGAAATACAAGAGGAATTGTAAAACTATCAACATTTTGTTATCTGTCTATTCCTTCTCCTTATGAAGATATTTATTTTCTTTAGTTGATAATACACTAGTGGAAAATAGGTTCCTTTTAGAGAGAGTCTTGATGAAGTCATAACAGTTGCACTTTTAACTACTACCACCTAGTCTGATCGATTTTTTATATTCAGTTAACCCTTGTCGACTAAGCCAAGTAAAGTAAGGTGAGGGGGAAAACCCTAACAAGTATTTCGTAGGTATATATAACATCCTTCTTTGAAGGGACAACCTCTTATACTCTCAATAAGGCGAGATCCCTCTTCTGCTTCATGAAATAAATAATTTCTTATGCACAGTTCATTGGAAAATGAAATGTAAAATAAAGTAGCTCTACCGGGGACCTATCCATGCTCTCTTGTAGTGGAGAAATTCTTGTATTCCTTAAATGACTCTGTCAGGGTATTTTCATGACCCGCTGGTAGTGGAGAAAAACCAAAGATGAAATTAAGACTCTGATAGTCCAAATTACTTGTGCATCAATATACGCGTCATCCTCAATCAAGGAAATTCAGTTGACTTGACTTGGTATGTGTGTTGACATATCAAGAGAATGGTAGGGGCTATATCTTTAACTCAATCTAGTGAAGGAGCCATGATGATCAAAGAATCGAACCATACTTTCGGAAGAGTTAGACTCTCTCTACACGAGACAAGTTCCATACAGAGAGATGGAGTTCTACCACTGTGTCACCAATGTTGTAGCAGCTACAACCACCATACAAAATTTTGCCTACTCTTCATTTTGGAGCCTCCCTATTAAATTCCTAGTATTTTATCTCGTAATGACCCAGGTACCGATGATTTCATTAATTTTTATATTTTTCTTTACAACTTGTGTTCACTTACTTGCTTTGATGTCCAACCACAAGTTTACCTCTTCACATAGTTGCAATCTGGTTCTAGCACTGCCTTGGTGATCTACGCAATCTTAGAGGGAAAGCAACCTTGCTCTTAGGAAATGTGTATTTCAAGCCAACAGTAAGATTTAACTCCAGAATTGCATAGACCTAGTTGATAGCCTATATTTAGGTGGGAAATTGCATAGAGCTTGAGAGGCAACCCAGAGCCACTAAGCCCAGAAATTAAACATAACCTATTGTCCTTAGATTTTGTTCAGTCCATGAACTAGAGAGTTGGCTGGTCCTTCACATAAACTCATAATATTTCCAGTAAATTCATGTCAGTTTTCCTGAAATATACGAATTTAATAGGAAAAGTATCCCTAAGAAGTAGGGATCTATTATTAGTTTCCCGAAGGTGACACATTGCCCTCCGTAGAACTTTATATCGAGTGTTGTTGTTTTCCTTGATCTCAATCATATGCATCATGAATTGCATGTTTCCTAACTGTATGAATGGACTCCTCTAGAGCTCACTTATACATTTGATCATCTAGCTCTTGCTTCCTTAGGAGATCAAGGAACCTTTGGAGCATTGTCATTACTTTTCAGGGTGAGCTATTCTTATATCACATTTTGCTGCTTTTTCTATTGATTTTGTTTGTTTAGCTTGTGAGAGTGGTGTTTCACTCATTTTGTTGAGAAACCACTAGTGTTTTAACTTGGATAATTGTTGTTCACAGTTATACATTTCCTTCCCCGAGTGTCGCAAGAGTTTTCACGTTTTTCACCAATGGTCTCCATGTGACGACTCCCTTCACATGCCTTGTGTTCCTCTAGTTTGATCCATTAATGTACATTTTTTACATTAATACATCTATACTTAGTCATATCTTCATTAATCCTCAGATCATCCTTCATATCTGCTTGTTATCGCACTCCCCATGAATAGGTCTAGGCTCTCCTTTCCTAGATCTCACATCTCACTGCATGCACTACTCAATCTGGGAGCTCAATGCCTCTACCTTAGCTTTTGGAATTGTTGAGAGCCTGTTTGGGGTTGATCCAATTGCATAGTTGCATGAGCCAGTCTCCCAGCTTGGCCACTAATACTATCCATTGTGAATTATCTCCCAGGCCCTAGCCCAGACTGAATTGCACATTGCGCAGTTCCAATGATCAAGCTTCCACACTAACTGTTGGGACTGCGCAGTTCCCACATTCAGTTAGCCACCCATGTCAATAAAAATTACACAATTACTCTCATGAGATTCCTAGTTGTTGCTTGATCATGCTGTGAAGTTAGATTTGTAAGAGCTAATGTTTTCTTAGCATGAGTGTTTGTTCTGTCCCACAGGTACCAAACTCTTGAAGCACTTCTCTCCAGTAATCATTGTACCATGGCACCAAAGAGAGCTGCTTCAAGAGAGACCACTGAAAGAAATATTGGGGAATCCATTGAGCAAGTGTCAATTTACTTGCCAATATATGCAGATAATTGTTTACATAAAAGGAATCAACACTAACATGGAAGCAGAACCAACAACAGTGGTAGAAGGTAGCAATTCTAGTAGAAGATTAGGAAAGGAGGATATGGTTGACATAATAAAGGGATAACAAAGCTGCAAAGCGAAAGGACATTCAAACTTCATGAAATTAGCTTTGAAAGTAGAAGAAAAATGAAGAAGAGGACACAAACAATAAAAAGAGGAAGAGAGAAGAGAAAAGTTTACAGGTAGCACAACTGAGATTGCAGTAAGAAGAACACGAATCGAAGGAAGAACCAGAGCTCAGAAGGAAAGAACAAGAAAAGAAGGAGAAACAAGAAGAAGAACAAAGGCAAGATGTAATTTCATAGAAAATAATGCCATATAGGTTGATATGTTGGAAAAGCCAGCAGCTGAGGAAGAGAGTGAACATATGTAGGTTCCTTCACCAAAGCTAAGCACAAGAACCAAGTCCAGTTAGAGGTCGATAGGTACAGGGAGCAACTAAAGCGAGAGGCCACTAGGGCTGACTTGATACTGAGTGCACCGAACATACAGAAGCACATAGGTGGTCCTATCATGGTCTACACCATGTTGCACATGCTTCAGGACAAGGTAGACATAGGTTCCAAGACCATATACCTAGGTGTTATGAAGGAAAGAGTCTTCTACCAAGAAGACACCATTAAGAAGTTTGGGGACATCATTGTGTAGTACCAAGATTGGCATCATTATGTGACTAAGTAGCATCAAGTGGAGGTTGCGAGTTGTTATTTCCCCAAACTCCGGTGTCATAGTGTTTTATCTTGTTAGTTGTCTCTAACCTATTTTGTCTCATGTGGTTACATGTGAAAAATGCATATTGTTAGTAAACATGTTGTAAGTGAAATTCCAAGTGTCACTAGTGGAAAGTGAACAGTCAATATGCAAGGGAAAGATTTATTTGTAAAGAAGTTGAAGAGTCATGAGGGTAGTCGAAGAGTCACAAAGGGAAATGTCAAGGCTCATGCCACCCTTTTTTGTAAATAAAACCTCATAACTCATAGAAAAGGCTTTTGGGAGCCAAGGTTTTGGTAATGTTCCACTATGGGGCTAGTGGTTTTCAATGATGTATGTATGGATGGAACTTTCACTTAGGAATATAATTGAACCAACACCTTTTCATGCATATGTTTTTATTGTAGTTTGACTATTCTGGTTGCTTTAGAAATGTATGTTATTTAACTTACACATTTGTGTATGAAATATTTTGTATGCAATTATATAAATATTCACATTTCACTAGTTTCAATCCCACTTCTTCACCCCTGTGAGCATCACTTGATGCAATGAGTGCTAAGTGAACTATTCAAAAATCATGAGAAATTAGTCAGTTACGACTACCTCTCATGGAAATGGTCATACGTGAATGACTAGCCTAACGCAGTTGAATCCCAAAAATGATATCTAATATAATGCACTGCGTAAACCCCCATACTTATATATAAATCTTGTTGAAGACATGTTGTTGTATTAACCTGTCTCTTGGGATTATGGACTATTTAGTGTCCAACCTATGATGTCATTCTACCCATGAATTCCTTTCATGTTGTGTACTATTACAGGATTCTAAGGGACATGCTTCCTTTTTTCCTCTATGTGTTAGAACTTCCATACATCTCACTTAACTCGCTACAAGGCCACATGCTTCCGACAAAGTTATCATGCTTTCCTATGTATGCTACCACAGTCAAGGCACTAGTTTACTACCCACTTTTAGGACTCCTACTTCGAATAGTCTGAGTTCTAGTTGGAACTTATTACCGAGGAGATCCCTTGATAGGTTGGTGGGTCCAGCACTGTCAACACCAACTAATTTAGAACTAAAAATGAGTAACATCATTGAATTTGTATTTTCAATATCTTTCTAATGATACAGATTCTACCTTAATCCAACGCTCTGATCAAGACTTATCACCATTCATAGGTAGGTCAATTACAACCTTTTCGCATCATCAATATTTCCCACGTGGAAACCACATAATATCTTGCATGGAATCTGCTAATCTCATTCCTCAATCATGACTGAATTGATGTGAATATTCACAATCCTTCCTATAGTCAGATATCAGCCTTTCTAGTGGATAAACAAGCTCATAACCACACCAGAGAATTGATTCGACCTAGTTGGAAAACTCTCGAACATGACCTCGCTAACTAACCCAAGAAATGACTATGCCAAGGGCCCAAACTACACCAAGTCATGACTAGCAGGTCCTACCCGACTTACTCCAGGTCTGACTTGTCTTCGGGCCTGACTATGACAACAAGACCGACTGACTTGACAACTGACATGGTAGTTTCCATGATTATTTCCAACATGTTTCTTTCATTCTTTTACACTTCGAAAATATTTCGATTTCTTTATGAAATCACGCATACTCGAGGTGTTCTATCCTTTTAGCTTTAGTCACATATTTTTCATGATTTCGTCTCATGTATAAGTGCACAACAGTCACAAGGCCATTATGTTGATCTCTTAACCTCATCGAAACTTGTTGAAAGATACAAAGGGGTGAAATTCATGAAACTTGAATGTGATACATTTAGAAAGGATATGCATCGAACATGAAATTGAGCAAACTCCTCATGCTTACATGGAACTTACCTGCACTTATACCAAAATAGGATATGTGCATCCTTTGATTAATAGATCAATAATATGAAATGAGAAATTAAATAACACCCAAAAAATATTGCGAGAATATTTACCAATTTAATGAGATAATATATAGACTTCACCATATTTATAGATATGGAGTTCACTAAGATTCAACCTATTAACTATATAGGAATTATATCATTCCTCATACATGTACATAGGAAATCTAATGTCCATTTGCACATAAGAAATCCTATTGCTTACCATCAATAGCATCATTTATCTATTACCATATGAATGAAAATATATTTAACATAAAAGGACTAAGTAAATACTTATCTTATGTAGCAAGTTGGATTGAAAATTCAGAGTGGGAATTAAACTATCCACCCAACCATAGACAAGATACAACCACATTTACTTCTAGCTATCACCCCTGAGCTAGATTCAAAATATTGAGGAGTAGTTATTTACGAGCGAAACATTAAACCAATAAACAACAACAACAAAAGATACCACAAGGCCACTTTTCCTTCATCCAAAAAATGCACAAACTTCCACTCAATCCTTTCATAATTTTCATACATAATAAACATCCATGCTAGTGTTGAAGGCTTGAAATGTTTGCCTCAACATCAGGGAAAACCACCTGGTTGAGAACTTAAAGAAGCTCCTCTTCTCTTTTGAATGGTGGCTCCAACTAGGATTATGGGTGCAATTTCCCTTAATAAAAGTTATAAAAATATATGGGATATATAAGTGTGAGGATAATGATATAAATAAAACTAAGAAATAAAGAATAAATAGACTTAAAATATCTATCCCGGGAAATATTTCGATATATATGTGACTTTAGAAATATCTCACTTTTAACATGATGATATAGATCATCAAGTCATTTATGAGGTTAAAAAAAATAAGATAACTAATTTAATTAAATAGTTAACTAAATTAGTTAATGAAAATCATTACACATATAAGATTTCATTTTTCATGCATATACTTAAAATATTTTAATCAAACACATCAATAGTGATAAAATGTTGATTGCTTGCAAAAAGAACATATATAATAAACACAATTAAAATAACCATTCAACTCTTAAAGACAATAATAATACAAAAATAGTAGTACTCGATATATCTTGACTCTGCTAATGAGAGAAATAATGATGGTTCAACTTTCTATTAAGATCACTCCAAATTACAGTAGTGCAAACTAAAATATTTCTTGCCAAAATTTAGAACCGCTTCTTCATATCAATGAAGGGTATTTATTATTTCTAGTGAAAACAAAGATATAGTAAAGTATCAAAAAAGACAGTAGTGGTTTTAACAAATCACACTCAAAATAAAATATTAGGACAATAATAGATTTTAGTTGTAATAAATTGACTATGGCTGAGACGAAGGTTTCTCTCCTATACACTATCGAAGTTCACACATATATGTCATTGGTTTTAATTCAGATGGATAATGAGGTTGTATGGGCATCCGTGTAAAGAATATTGTATCGTTGGGTGCTCGAAGTAGATGAGTGGTCGCGTTGGATAGAAACCTCAACATTAGCCACTGACTATGAGGTTTTACTAAGAAATGTCAATGGCATTCTAAGTCAAACTTTGATAGATTCTTGATGCTCTCAGCCTTCTTCTTCAATAACTCCTCCCATCTTTTAGTTAACAATTTAACATCGAGCAAAGTTTCCTTGGGGAAGTTTGGAACACGATAGGCTTGCAATAAGGTATCACTAGTTGATTCAGTGAGTTTGTTTAAAATATTCCTAGCACTTGAAATTTCCATTTCTGCATGCTTGAGTTTTATTTCCCACCCTCGGAAGACAATTTCTTTCTGTTACTTTTCAATTTTAGGGACATCAACTGATCTCCCTTCAATACTATCTTTCCATGATATATAATCTGAAATTTTATCCTCAACCTCCTTATAGTATGTGCTCATATTAGGCAACTCATTAACTAATGAATTTATTGATTGACAAAATTCATGGATAATGGAAAATTTTTGACAGAAAATAACTTGTTGCTAAGAAAGGAAAGTGTTTAGTTCTCCTACTTCCTTCTTAAATTAGGCTATATCAGGGTTCGCTTTTAACTATTCAGTATTTTGTTGAAGATCCCAGATTTGTGGATCTTGACTATTCAAATCAGACTCGTGTTGAATCCTTAAGTCATTAAATCTTTTTTTAAGCTTTGCAAGCTCCACTTTCCACTCTTGAGAAATTATTGGTTTCTTATTCTATCAACCCTCTTCTACTTGCATAATTATTTCATCTTTCTCCCTTAGGAGTTTTTGCATTTCAGAGGCTTTATCAATCGTAGCATTGGCATATGCTCCTGCGAATTATGAGAGCCTCCCTAGATCATCAGTAGGAGTAGCTTGATCATCTTTCCAAATTACTTCAAAAGAATAAATACCAGGGACTAAGGTCTAGGTTTGTTCAATTTTATTTCTTTTCCTCTGTCTCCTAACCACAGCGCTATGTTCTAGACTATAAAACACATCAAGAGGAAGAATTTCTTCAATTTTAAAAATGACCTCCAACGTCAGGAATACCGAGATGACTTCTGAATAATCAATGTCCAGATCTTTATCGAAAGCACCAATAGTAAGCGAGGTCTTCCCTGTAACTTCAGGGGTCTGTATAACTTTCTTCTGCAATGGCATCTTTAGATTATTAGGATTTATTTCTTCTGTGAATTGTTCCCATATTGCATCGAAATTTTTTTCTGTCAAAGTTTCTTCTGCCTGAGAAGAAGAGGAAGTACCTATGTATTTTAGATGAGATACATTATGGAATTGTGGTTTCATAGCCAAGAATTTATCATATTTTGTATTTTATTGATGGTCCTTCAATAAATCCATAGGAACATGAGTTATACTTTTATTTCTATACTAATTAATTTGAGTCAATTCCTCAGGAATTAACTATGCTATTACTTGTTCCTCAACCTTTCCATAAGCAAAAGTTGAATCAAAAAATCATCAAACTTGCATGGCTCATGCATGAATTGCCTAAGTTTTTCCTATGCAGTGACATTCTTGGAAGTACCATTAGGATCATATTGTCTATTGATAATAGTTGGGAAATTTAAATGTAGAATTTACTCAATCTCAGGACTAGCATTCCTAAAATTATCAAGAGAATAGACACAACATTGAATAGGAAAGGTAGTCCACCTTCTCTTTTTAGCATCTTTCATAACCTTTAAAAGTTTGTTCCCTACAATTTGGTAGGCTATCTCTCAAGCTAAGAGTTTATCGAGAACATAAAGGGGCAACACATGAGGGTATTCAAGACTCTTGGAGATCCAGATATAAGTGAATGATTCTTCTCCAAACTATATTCAAACTGATAATAAATCGTTGTTGGCTTCAGGTGAAAGTCTAAAAGCCTTCTCATCGAATACACTTTAGTGGATGGGCAGTGTAACTCCATGGAAACTTTTATAGAAATGAGGTTGGAATTTAGATTCCTACAGTATGTCATGAAAGATATGGATAGGAGTAGGGCCCTCTATGGTCCATTTCCATCCCATATATGTAAAATCAAAGGTGAAATAGATGGCATCTATTATATAGGTGCTCATATAAACAGGGGGCACAATGTTCACAAAAAACTGCAATTTTTCCTATAATTCAAGATTTGGGTGCCTATAGTATCAGATAATATAGCTCCCCAATTCATAATATATCCATCTACAGTAGCATCAATTAGTAGTACCCGCTAGTTTGAGAATTTATGCGTATTAGGGTAACCATAGATTCTGCACATCATAGCAACCAGATAACGTAATGGTTCGACAAGGGAAGCAATAACATATATACCCTTTTCCTCACATCTACATTTTTTGGGATATCTTCTCGATTATTTGATGGGCTCTCATTGATCCTCATGACTCATGAATTTCTCTACAAATTGTTTTTCCTATTTTTCTAGGGCAGTGGTAGCGGATACATTTTTCTTAAATCATTGTTGGTAAATTAACCAAAAGAGAAACTAATTTAATTATAGATCATGGATACATTATTAATATCTTTAGAATATCTATTGAAACATCCCCTGATGATGGAATCACTATGTAGTTCGAAAGGTTGGGTTCATAAAACTCTATAATAGGTCATTCCTCTTTTATTTAAAACTATCCTCACCTGTATGGATCCATTATTTAACAACATCAAGTCCTACCATGGAAGGGACATGATGGACAGTGCATTAGAATTCGAGAAATTAAGATTATCTAGAGTGAAACTGATTTAGTTATAGCTCATGGATACATCATTAATATCGTTATAATATCTATTGACGAATCCCCTGATGATGGACTCACTTGGTAGTCTGAAACGTTCTATTCATAAAACTCTATAACAGGTCATTCCTCCTCTATTTAAAAATATCCTCACCTGTATGGATTCGTTATTTAACACATCAAGTCCTACCAGGGAAGGGACATGATAGACAAAGCATCAAAATTCGAGAAATTAATATTATCTAGAGCGAAACTAATTTAATTATAGCTCATGGATACATCATTAATATCTTTAGAATATCTATTGATGCTTCCCCTGATTATGGACTCACATGGTATTCCGAAACGTTGGGTTCATAAAACTCTATAATAGGTCATTTGTTGCGTCCTTATAATGCTAGTGATTACCCCATTACTATTGTAGTTGTACCCCTTATTAATATTGTTATGCCCCTATTGTCCCCATATTGTTATTACTATGCCCCATAGGATCCCTCTATAGTTATTTTTGTTGCTTTATAGTATTATTGTTAGGTCGGCCGGGTTATATTGTGACTCCTTAGACTCCTATATATAGAAAGGAGGTTGTTTCATTTGAATCATCCAAGAATTGTTCATTTATGTAACTTAAAGGAGGTTTCCCCCTCAAACAGGCTGAATTCTAAGGCATTGATCTATCTTTTCTATCTTTTCTTGAGCTGGTTTCATAACATTTGGTATCATTCTCTTTGAGCATCGGATTGAAATTTCATAAGAAGGTATAGAAAGAGGACAGACTGTAGTTTCTTCCATATATTTTTCAGAGCCAAAGGTTGAAATAGTGACTCGTGGCACGTCGTACAAGTTCGCTCTATTGAACTAGTCTATAATCAGGTCACTGTGGGGGATTTTGCATAACTCTTCCTTGGAGAATCCAATTTGGATCACAATGGTGGCATTGGAAAGAGGACACAGAGGGCTACTGCAGTTCGCAATTTTAGAACTGGATGCTCCGAAAGTACAGAGATACATCAGCGACAATATCGAGCTCCTACAAAGTGAAAAAAGGTGTGTAGATTTTTTTAAATTATTATCGGTAACTAATGCGCCGAGGAAAGAAAATGCAAACACCTAGTAAGCAACCTGAAAGCTCTAGCATGAGTCATGAAGAAGAGGAAGAAATGCTACATGATATATAAAAATTACAAGACCAAGTGCAACAAATGTCCCTCTCACAAAAGCTAATAGAAGCTAAGATAAAGGGCGTGGGAACTAAGATGGACGATTTGAAGATAGATTTGAAGACAGACTTGAAGAGAGACATGGCAGATTTGAAGACAAATTTGACAAATTTTCTACAAGAAATACTTACTAATGGTTAAAAGGTAGTAAAGGAAACTCATGATGCGAACAAAAGAAGTATTAATCAGGATATCATAGACTCTAATGTGGGATGGAAGACCCACCATATTCCAAAAATCGATATGAGGAAGTTCGATGGCAAGGATCTCGCAACATGGATATTACAGATGGAGCAATTTTTCGATCTTAATAATGTGTAAAACACGCAAAAGCTACATATTGCAACTTTATATTTGGAGCCAAATCAGTTTGTATGGTATCAACAGCTTTGCTCTCGTAAAAAATTTATCACTTGGGAAATTTTTACGGAAGAATTGATTTCACATTATGAGGATACAAAAAGCAACACTTTTTTTAGCCAATTGATAAGTCTCAAACAAAAGGGTTCAATAATGGAGCACATTGAGGAGTTCCAAAAATTGAACATAAGGGTAAAAATATTCCAGAGGAGCATAGGATTGATGTGTTCATAGGGACTTTAAAGGATAATATCCAACATGATGTTCGAGTTTGGGAACTTGATTCATTAGAGAAGGCATTCAGGTTAGCAAGAAAAATGGAAAGCAAAGTTATGGCAACCAGGAAGCATAGCAGTCACAATTATAAAGATGGAAGTGTTGTTACCCCTAGCCTTCCACAACCTATAAGGTTGACACCACAACAATTGGAAGAAAAAAAAGCAAAAGGGCTTTGTTACA
>APFE030177949.1:210820-237924 GCA_000404065.3 Pinus taeda
GATTGGTTATTTTTACTGTGACATCTCAAGCAAGTTATTTATGAGAAGGAAATGTTGGCAATACTACATGCACTTAAAAAATGGCGACCTTACCGAATGGGAAGACTCTTCAAGGATGAGGATGTGGAAGCATTGTTTTGTGCTATTTCTATTATCCAGCCAGATTGGATAAACGAAGCAAGGGATGAATCGAAGAAGGACGAAGAAGTATGGCCACTTATTCAAAAGTTGCAAAAGATCCCAATTCAAACAATATTGCCAGAAATTGAAGAGGAATGAAAAATCATATTGGAACCTGGAACAGTCATAGAAACAAGAACCCAATAGCTATGCAATCAATCAATTTCAAAGTATCTCATCAAGTGGAAGAACTTACCCACTGAAGATTCCACATTGGAGGACAAGAAGTTTATACAGAAGCATCAAGAACTACTCAAGCATTGAGGACAACACTTTTTGAAGGAGAGGGGCATGTTAGGCCCCTATACTACTACTGTAACCCCTTATTATTATTAGTACAACCCCATTATTATATTGATGTACCCATGTAGTGCCCATATTGTTACTATTATGCCCCATAGAAGCCCACTATTGTTATTATTGTGCCCTTGCATTATTATTGTTATGTAGGCTCTAATTATATAATGACCCCTTAGACTCATATATATAGAAAGGAGGTCTTTTCATTTATATCATCCAAGAATTGTTCATTTATGTAATGTAAAGGACGTTGCCCCCTCGAAGAGGATGAATTCTAAGGCGTTGATCTATCCTTTCTATCTTTTCTTGAGCTGGTTTCATAACATCATTCCTCCTCTATTTAAAACTATCCTCACCTGTATGGATTCATTATTTAACAACATCAAATCCTATAATGGAAGGGACATGATGGAAAACGCATCAGAATTCAAGAATTGAGATTATCCAGAGCAAAATTGATTTAATTATAGCTCATGGATACATCACTAATATCTTTACAATATCTATTGACGCACCCCCTTATGATGGACTCACTTGGTAGTCCGAAACGTTGGGTTCATAAAAATCTATAACAGGTCATTCCTCCTATATTTAAAACTATCCTCACCTATATGGATTCATTATTTAATAACATCAAGTCCTACCATGGAAGGGACATGATGGAAAATGCATCAGAATTCATGAAATTAAGATTATCCAGAGCGAAACTAATTTAATTATAGCTCATGGATACATCATTAATATATTTGGAATATCTATTGAAGCATCCCCTGATGATGGACTCACTTGGTAGTCCGAAATTTTGGGTTCATAAAACTATACAAAAGTCATTCCTCCTCTATTTAAAACTATCCTCACCTGTATGGATTCATTATTTAACAACATCAAGTCCTACCATGGAAGGGACATGATGGACAATGCATCAGAATTCAAGAAATTAAGATTATCTAGAGTGAAACTGATTTAATTACAGCTCATGAATACATCATTAATATCTTTAGAATATCTATTGAGGCATCCCTTGATGATGGACTCACTCGGTAGTCCGAAACTTTGGGTTCATAAAAATCTATAACAGGTAATTCCTCCTCTATTTAAAACTATCCTCACCTATATGGATTCATTATATAATAACATCAAGTCCTACCATGGAATGGACATGGTGGACAGCGCATCAAAATTCATGAAATTAAGATTATCCAAAGTGAAACTGATTTAATTATAGCTCATGGATACATCATTAATATCTTTAGAATATCTATTGATGCATCCCTTGATGATGGACTCACTTGGTTGTCCAAAATGTTGGGTTCATAAAACTCTATAACAGGGCATTCCCCCTCTATTTAAAACTATCCTCACTTGTGTGGATTCATTATTTAACAACATCAAGTCCTACCATGGAAGGGACATGATGGACAGCGCATCAGAATTCATGAAATCAAGATTATCTAGAGCGAAACTAATTTAATTATAGCTCATGGATATGTCATTAATATCTTTAGAATATCTATTGACACATCCCTTGATGATGGACTCACTTGGTAGTCTGAAACGTTGGGTTCATAAAACTCTATAACAGGTCATTCCTCCTCTATTTAAAACTATGCTCACCTTTATGGATTCATTATTTAACAACATCAAGTCCTACCATGGAAGTGACATGATGGATAATGCATCATAATCCGACAAACTAAGATTATCTAGAGAGAAATTGATTTAATTATAGCTCATGGATGCATCATTAATATCTTTAGAATATTTATTGATGCATCCCCTGATGATGGTCTCACTTGGTAGTCCGAAATGTTGGGTTCATAAAACTCTATAACAGGTCATTCCTCCTCCATTTAAAACTATCCTCACCTATATGGATTCATTATTTAACAACACCAATTCCTACCATGGAAGGGACATGATGGACAACGCATTATAATTCGAGAAATTAAGATTATCCAAAGCGAAATTGACTTAATTATAGCTCATGGATGCATCATTAACATCTTTAGAATATCTATTGACACATCCCCTGATGATGGACTCACTTGGTAGTCCGAAATTATGGGTTCATAAAACTCTATAATAGGTCATTCCTCCTCTATTTAAAACTATCCTCACTTGTATGGATTCATTATTTAACAACATCAAGTCCTACCATGGAAGAGACATGATGGATAGTGCATCAGAATTCGAGAAATTAATATTATCCAGAGCAAAAATCATTTAATTATAGCACATGGATACATCATTAATATCTTTAGAATATCTATTGATACATTCCGTGATGATGGACTCACTTGGTAGTCCAAAATATTGGGTTCATAAAAGTTTATAATAGGTCATTTCTCCTCTATTTAAAACTATCCTCACGTGTATGGATTCATTATTTAACAACATCAAGTCCTACCATGGAAGGGACGAGATGGAAAACGCATCAGAATTCGAGAAATTAAGATTATCTAGAGCGAAACTAATTTAATTATAGCTCATTTATACATCATTAATATCTTTAGAATATCTATTGACACAACCCTTCATGATGGACTCACTTGGTAGTGGCAAATGTTGGGTTCATGGAGCTCTATAACAGGTCATTCCTCCTATATTTAAAACTATCCTCACCTGTATGGATTCATTATTTAACAACATGAAGTCCTACCATGGAAGGGACATGATGGACAACACATTAGAATTTGAGGAATTAAGATTATCCAAAGTAAAACTGATTTAATTATAGCTCATGGATACATCATTAATATCTTTAGAGTATCTATTGAGGAATCCCCTGATGATGGACTCGCTTGGTAGTATGAAACGTCGAGTTCATAAAACTTTATAACAAATAATTCCTCCTCTATTTAAAACTCTCCTCACTTGTATGGATTCATTATTTAACAACATCAAGTCCTAGCATGGAAGGGACTTGATGGACTGTGCATTAGAATTCGAGAAATTAATATTATCCAAAGTGAAACTGATTTAATTATAGCTCATGGATACATCATTAATATCTTTAGAATATCTATTGATGCATCCCCTAATGATGGACTCACTTGGTAGTCTGAAACATTGGGTTCATAAAACTCTATAACAGGTCATTCCTCCTCTATTTAAAATTATCGTCACCTGTATGGATTCATTATTTAAAAAGATCCAAAAACTATCTCATCTTGAGTTAGAGACACTCACTCTGAGATATTCACACTATCAATGACCCATTTAACCATATCTATATAAGGCAATATCTTTGGTCGAGCTGTAATTTTGTGTATAAATAATTGGTGACATCATTCTAGGTAGAATCATAGGTTGAGGTAGCATCATTGGCCATAGATTTTATTTTTGTTACCCTAGGTTTTTCATGCTCAAAACGCTTGTCCATAGCTTCACATGAGAAGGTTTGAGTGTCTGGAGTGTAGGATGTATCGGAAAACAGTGCAAGCTTTTCAATAGTCTAAGGTGGAGAAGGAACAAACTATTGTTGCATTGTGGGTTTGTTATTAGCCTGAGCTCCCTTAGACATTTCCATTGATCTTTTCTTATTGGGGTTGGCCTACAAAGTCAAAACATGGGGATAGTTGCAAAATTTCATAACCAAAGAATTCCTTAGAGAGAATAACCAATTTTCAGATCAGTCCATGTCTTTATGGGAAAAGTCTAGTGACATCAAGCTGCAATAATCAAATTGTTTAGAAATTCAAAATCATAAATGCGTTACATTTGGTCACTAAATGATAAAATGTGGGGTCACATGGGCATTTGTACATTTCAACATATCAGAAAATTATATCGGAGAAATCTTATGGTTTTATCTTTGAAACATGTGATATTCTTACCTTCTAATAGGCATTTATTATTAAAAAGTAGTGAATAAAAATATAAGTAGGAAGGGACATCTGAGGTCTTTTATCAAAGATTCAATATTGGGGCTTGAAAAGAGTGATAGCCAATAATAAGTTCTGATATGGATAGGCGCCGTTTATCAAAGGATCAAAGGATTTGGAATATCAAAGTATCGAAGATGTAATATATTGGAGAATGGGTGACAAGAGATAGCAGAGGATCAGAGGATCAGGATATTGAAGTGTTTAGAGTGGTGCTTATATGAAATATTCTGATATTCAGAAGCTTCGATATGCTACATGGGAATCCTGTCTGGTCAGGCCTTTTATTATTATATTCACAAAGAAGAACTTTATCAATTTAGTCTTAGAATATTTGAAAACTTTAATAAGGGAGGGATTTATCGTGACTTATCTTATGGGAATTGTTACAACATTGGAAATATTCTAATAATTTTTTTTCGATAATGAATTTTAAAAAATAAAATACTATGTGTAGTTTATTTATGAACATGTGTTATGATCCTAAGCTCTGATATGAAAGCTTCAATAAGGGAATTCTCTCATTTAGTCATGTTTTTGGTGACGAAAACTAAAATTGTCTTATTTTATTAAACTAAGGGATTTTATCTAAATTGAAAAGGGTCCCCATTATTTATTAGTTATACTATTAACCTTAATTGGGGGGTTTGAATAGTACAACAATTGGCGACATACTAGGAGAGGCAGTTATCTCTGTAAACATAAACGAAATTTTAACTATTAAAAAAAAAGACCTAGAAAGGTAAAAATATTTGAAGTTTTAATTGGTAAAGATTACTCTAAAGGAAAGAACACATTATTTTTCAAACTACTTCACATCTTGTTATTGATGAAAATATTTATTGTCTTAGTTATTCATTTAGTCAGTTATAAAGATAAAAGTTAGGAACTATAGAAGCTTAGCTTTTAAGATAGACCCTTTTTTTCACTGGTAGAGCCACTACTTCCAATAGGCATTCATAACCTTGATGGGGTTACCATTTAACAAAAATGTACTAGTATCCCATCCACTTATAGTAATTTTTTGAGGTATTAATTTTTCTTTTAAAATATTTGTTTTAGAGCTTACTTGAAAGCCATTGTCCTAACTTGGTAACCAACTTATGACAATGCCATTCATAGGTTGTAATGATATTGAACAAGCTGGCTCATGATGAGACCCATTGTCTTATAGTTATGTAACCATAAGCCATTATGTTGGTTTGGTGATCAACGATGATAATGTCAATATCATTGGTTTCCCATAATAATGGTAAGTCAACCAATGATGAGACTTCTATCTTTCAAGTTCTATATATTTGTGAATTACACTGTATTTTTTTTTTTTAATTAGTGGATGGGAGGTACATTCACTCCTTAAGAGTAATGGATGACAATTGAAGCCAAAAGATGCTATAACTTCAAAATAGTCTTTACTTTTTTAAAGGAAACTTTTCATGACCAACCATAGAAAAACATGATGTTTTTAAGGTGTCAAGTTGTGAATTATTTAAAACTTAATGGATATAAACATTTCAGAGATTTGTAACAAGCACAATACTAAACTTCAATGTTAAAATTTCTTTCTAACAATTCTCCTTCAATTAGTCTTATCTCATGTAAAAGATGAGAGATCCTAATATGAAGTCAAAAGTGAAAAGTCTAATTATTATTAAGGTTGGAGACACCGTTATATACATGCCAGTATTTAAATATTTACAAAAGGATAAATATTTGTAAGAAAATATTTTTTTCAAAACTAGCCCACTAATGGGAAGAGCATCCCACTTTCCCTGTAAATCTTGGAGGATAAAGGTTGATGAGCCTAGTTTCTCAATGATCTGAAATGGGCCTATCCATAACTTCTGGTACTTTTTGTGTTTTAATTTTTCTTTGTGGGCTTTGTCCCATTTCGAGACTAAATCATCAATTTCAAAAAAATTGTTATTAAATGAACTTTCATCAAATGAAGATTTAACCAACTATTGGTGATGCACATGAGCTTGTCTAGCTTTATTCCTTTCTCCTTCTAGCTTATGAATTTGGGACATCCTTAATTGTAAAGCAGAAGAAGGCTTTTATTTAATAGATTTCACTAGGGATAGTGATGGAATAACTAGATTAGGAGCTAATATATCTTCTTTTCCATACACTAATTGAAAGGGAGAAGTGCTTATAGAGACCTTATAAGTAATTATGTTAGTCCACAAAGCAAAAACGAGAGCTTTGTGCCAATTTCATTGATTTTGGTAAACTGTTCGTTTGATTATTCTCATGAGGTTTTTGTTAGTAGATTCTAATAAGCCATTTCCTTGAGGGTAATAATTTTCAGAATAATTAACTTCAAAACATATTTTAAGACAAAATTTACTAATGGTATTTCTAGAAAAATAAGATTTATTATCAAACATAAGGGCACAATGAAGTCCAAACCTAGTAATAATAAATTCATCGATAAAATCAATAATGTTTTCAAAATTGGCCACCTTTAGGGGTATTTCTTCCGCCCATTTGGTGAAATAATCCATAGCAATGAAGATGTATTTATGTTGCTTGGAAGAGTTAGGAACAATCTCACCTATTATGTCCAGTCTCCATTATTCGAAAGGTTGCTCAATGTTAACTGGCTCCAAAAGTAAGGATGTTTTCTTTTGTCTTCTTGAAGTAGCATGACAAACCTTGCATTTTTTGACATAGGCATGAGTTTCCTTGAATAAATTTTCCCAATAGTATCCAGCATGAATTTTATGAGTAGTGGTGTCTCCACAATAGTGTCCACTAGCTAGTCCATCCTATAGCTCCTATAAGAATTTTTCTTCTTTAGATTTTTCTACACATTTTAACAAAATAAATCATAATTACTTTGAAGCAAAGCATATTGACAAGTTGATATGATTATCTTTAAGTCTGAGAGTTCTTTTCTATTTGTAATAGAGTTTTAATGGGGCATAAACATTTTTTTAAAAGAAAATAATAAATTAGCATATTGAGATTCAGTTTCGATGGGGCGGACCTCTATTATTTAAAAAATATTGAACCCTTACTATTTTAGCTAATTTTATATCGAGGTCATGTTCTTGCAAGGAACTAAAGAAGGAAATTGGAGCTTTAATTTGTTGGTCATTAAGTTGAGTCAACACTATTGCATAGGATTGTTCTGAAGCAAAATTATAAAGAACAAATTGTTTACAAAAAATGGGAGTTGATAACGAAGGAGAATATATGATTGCTTGTTTTTCTTATTCAAATAATTTTCTTTCGATGAGTCCCCATTTGAAAATTGACTTCTTTTTTATCATAGCCTACAAGGGCAGTACAATTTGAGAGAAACATGGTACAAATCATTTAACAAGATTAATTTTCCCCAGAAAGGATTGCGTGGATTTTGTGTTGTGTGGTAAGTGGATTTCATGTATTTCCTTGATACTATCTCGATATATGCAGATTCCTTCTTTAGACACAATAAAACCTAGAATTTTACCTTCGTTAAGAGAAAAAAAAAGACCTTTTAGGATTTTAGGAGATTCCAAATTTTATACATATTTTAAAGATTTGTTTTAAATCATGTAAATGATTAGTCCTCTGTTAGGAATAAATTGTAATGTCATCTAAGTACACTACAAATGTCTTATTGATCAAACCTATGAAAGTAATATCCATGGCTCTTTGAAAAGTAGCTCTAGCATTAATCAGCCCAAAAGCCATTTTTCGATAAGCATACGTCCCCCACTTGGTTTTGAATGTCGCTTTCAGTCTATCATCTAGATGTACAAGAAACTGATTTTAATGTGGAAAACCAATTAAGAAAGACATTAGCTTAGAACCAATAACAAATTGTAAAATTTGTTCCATTGGAGGCAAAGGAAAGTTATCCTTTTCACAAGCTTTGTTTAAATTTCTAAAGTCTATACAAATATGAATATATACATTCTTCTTTCTTACCAACACAAGATTTGAAACCAACTTGTAACTTATGAATGGGGAAATGATTTTATCTTTGAGATGCCTATTTAGTTCAGTCTTAATCTGGGCTTCGAAGTTAGGGTGAATCTTTCTAAGCTTTTGTTCAATTGCCTTGACATTTGGCAAGATAGGAATGGTGTGTTCAATGATGGATGTCTCATAGGTTTTAAGATCATCATAATTCCATGAGAATACATGCTTATATATTTTGAATAGATGAATGAAAGAAAATCTCTTATTGGTGAAAGCTCAGGGCCTAAATTGATGTTCTAAGTCTTATAATCATATCCTAAGTTAACCAAATCAAATATCATAATAGAACTTTGAATATTGTTATTAGTTACCTTTTTAAACCTATCTTTGAGACCATACAAATCTTCAAATTTTATTCAAGGTTTAGGTAAAGAGTTTTCCCTGGAAGATTTATTCAGCTGCTTAGCATGCTCATCGTCATCAATAATATGATCAAATTAAGACCCTTATGATGTTAAAAAAACTTATAATGTTAGTATCATCATTAAACACATGCCAATTAGTTACGTTGTATGGAATGGAGGGGAAAAAAATTAATTCAATAGAAAATCTATCAGGATTGAAATCCTCAGGTGCAATGAGTTTAGAAGCAATGTTTGCTAGGAGGTCAGTAGTAGCATTATGTATTCTTTGGGTAGGAGCTATATTGAATGCAATGAAATGAGAAATCAGGTCTTGGATCAAACATTGCTAATGCTTAAGGTGACTCAAAACAAAATAGATGTTGTTTCTAACTTGATTTATTACAATATCATAGTTAGCAAAAACATTAAGAAATTTGACATCAATACTAATAGATTTTTGTAAGGTTTGTACCAATGCTTCATATTAATCAGTATTGTTGGTACAAAGTACAAGAAAAAAGGACATTGGTAATGGTCAAAAAATGTCACCATAACCTCATTGGTGAGAGTCAAAAGAGCCTCCGTCTCCAAAAATTGAAAGTCACCAAAGGTGGCGTCACCAAAAGTATAGGTGTTATGGTGACTTTCATGACCCATCACCAATAATGATTTATAATGAAAGATAGTGACCATCACCATTTCACATGAGAAATGGTGATGGACTTTAGCCTTCATCACCAAAAACTGAACGTCACCAAATTTTGCATCACCACAGGTATAGGTGTAGTCACATTCAAAGTCTATCATGAATAATGGTTATAATGATGGATAGTGAGCATCACCATTTCATATGAACAATAATGGTTTATTGTGATGTTTATTGACCGTCACCATTTCATATTTTTCTAAGGGTCAAAAAATGTTACCATAAGCTCATTGGTGACAGTTAAAAGAGCATCTATCACCAAGAATTAAATTTCACCAAAGGCTGCATTGCCAAAAGTATAGGTGTTTTGGTGACATTCAAGGTCCATCACGAATAATTATTATAATGACAGATAATGACCATCACCATTTCATATGAACAATAGCAATTTATGGTGATGGAAATTTCATGGTTGTCACTATTGATACATATATATGGTGGCGTTCCTTAACCATCACTATTTCAAATTTTAGTGAGGGTAAAAAATTGTCACCATAAACTCATTGGTGATGGTCAAAAACACCTATGTCACCAAAAACCTATCATCATCATTCCATATGAGTATTAGGGCACTATGGAATCGAACCACCAACTTCCTCCTTGTAAAGCTAGTGTTCTTTCATTGAGCCTACACCCTTTAAAGAATTAGACTTTAAAAAACTAGACCTTGAGACTTTATAAATTGTAAATTCTACAACTTTCAATAAATGATAAAACTTTGTAAAAAGTCTTGCAAATACTGAGAAAGAAAAATAACATTGAAGTTGCAGGTCCCTACCTAATGGTTATAGAGGTTATGAAAAGTGGGTAGAGGGAAAAATAGCTAAATATAAGATACTCAATGTTTAGTTCAATACTCGATTAGAAGTGAAACTTTGAATACATTTACAGTCTAGAATATTCAATTAGAAGTAAAACTTGAATACATTTATAGCCTATAAATGACCTATAATTATCAAACCTGAAATCTACAATTACACCAAAGATTGTTTTCTCGCCTTGTGAATCATGTAAATCTATTTTGACAGCATAACAATTTGCCTCCAAAATACCTATTTTCATGCCAAAAAGTAAAACACATTGAGTATATATGATGAAATTATCAATAATGAGTTACATGCTTGAATCCTACTGAATATGGGGTCTAGAAAACTAATTACGAGTGCTTCTCATTATTAATTAATTCAAAATGTTAAAATACAACAATGAATAACAATGATCTTGAAATGCAACCACTAAACAGATGTTAAATTTGTAGGCACAAAGTTTGGCTAATATCTATTACAACAACAAAATATCAAAGAGGCATTCAAGCACTTCCAAATCCACACCAAGCATGAGTACCCAAAGATGAAATCGTATGGAGATGAGGAAAGAACTATCTACCTCTCAATGATAACTATGTCCTCCGACAAGTACTTCAACTAGAAAAGGGGTGTGAAGAAACGAACCTCAAAGCAAAAAAAACTATAAAATACAACTAGCATTTTCACCGAAAGGTGTAAGGGTATAAAACTATAGATGAATGTAAAGTGGCAGATAGGTAGCACTACAGGAAACAAGGACATGGATGTAGACATGGAAACCCCTAAATAATATTTGATATTATATAATATCCTCATTCCTAAGAACCCTTCAAGACTGAACCTAAACTTCACTTCATTTTAGCATGTACATAAAACTAAATCAAAGACTAATGAGGAGAAAGGATTATTATATTCATAAGACAAATTTCACAGTAGAGTAAAACACAATCATGACAAACCAATTACAAAGAAGAGTTCACATGATAAAATGCCTACACTTCACATTCCATAACAAAACTAATAGAGTCGATGTTCATAGCATGTGTCCTCGGTGCATATGATAACATACAAACATGCCATCATGGCAAGGAATTGAATGCTAGTATTATTAGAGGTGGATTTGTGTTACATATCATAGTGGGAAATCATTTTATTAAAGACAATGATTCCATATTGTCCTGTATGAGGGATTTGTTAACTCTCATGTGGAAGAACTTGAAGACAAGAATAATAACTCATAATTGAAAAATCTCCCACTGGATCAATCATGTATTTCATTTGGTCATTGATAAGATAAACTATGAATTTATGAAAATGTGGTTCTTGGCTAACCCCAGAGGTAAAGAAAAAATTTAGGTTCAGACCATTAGTTACTTTACATGGAGGAATTCCAGTTATAGCCCAGTTTTGAGACAACTTGGCTCTACATTTATAAAGGACTTTTATCTGAGTCGCATCATAAGAATGTAGACTCTAATTTGAAGTATCAGAATCTAGAGCATCTATCTATCTTTAACCATATTCACTTCTACCTCCCTAAGATCTTTCCAAATCTCAATAAAGATCTTTTTTTGGATGATGATATTGTGGTGCAAAGGAATTTGACAGAACTTTGGTATATCTATATGCAAGGGCAGGTAAATGGTGTAGTGGAAACCTGTGGAGAAACCTTTCATAGGTTTGACAAATATCTCAATTTTTCCCATGAACTCATTGAAAATAACTTTGATCCAAATGCTTGTGGATGGGCATATTAAGCATGTAGAGACTCACAACTTATGTGAAACTAAAGTGAATATTGTGGGATAATGGAATGTTATAATGCCATCGTATGTGCTTAATGGTTGTCATGATGTGACACAAACCATTTCATCAAATGAAAAAAGTGGACATGGAGGCTGACCAATTGACTATTGCATGTGTTCTCAGTGCAAGTGTTGACTTACGATCACTCCATCACGACAGAGAATTGCATGCTAGCATAATAAGAAGTGGATTTGTTTTACATATCATGGTAGGAAATGTGTTTATTAAAACATTTACCTAGATTAGTTATCCAAATCACTTTGTTGTGATTATAATTGCAACTTGATAGTGATACATAAGAATGGGTTGTAAATTCCTCAATGGCAGGAAAAAGTTCTGAAGCAACTGAAAAAATTCATTGCCTAGTGCCTGCCATAATATAAAATGTAATCTCACTTTCCTCAACAACAAACAAAAATTTTTCTTGTTTGAGGTATTTGAAAGCCTGACAAAGGTACTTAATTTTATAGTACCATATGTTGCATTTGGATTTTATAGCTGGGCAAATAGGATTTTAATTCAATAGTTGCACACATTTAACAAAAAATTTGCAGAAGGTGTCTTAAATACTTTTCATTGAATCTTGGAAAGCAAGCTATCCATGTGCATGAGCTAAGTTAAAGAAGGGTTCAGGCATCTGTAAAGTTAGGGTTGAGGAGATAAATCTATATCCAATATTCACAATTCTGCTTCTTGGATGGAAAAGTTTGAAAACAAAATTTTCAGCCACTATCAAACCTAAAACTATTTCCTTTAATTTGATAAAGGAAAAAACTAAAATACATAAATTAACTTCCTCAAAACACCTATAATATGCATTTATTTTCTAGAAGTTAAAGGTTTCTTACTTGCTACTGTGCCATTGCTTGTATTCTAGATTTTTTTTCTCCTTGGCTCCACTTGCATAACTTCAAACTCCTCTCTACTCAAAATTGGAGTAGAGTTCTAATTATCCATACCATAATCCATATATTCTTTTAAATTTGCAAATTTTCTAAGCTAGTAAAAAATTTCAATGACTTCACAAAGTTAATAGTAAGACTTTGACTTAGAATCATAAATATCCAGCAAACAAGTCAACATAAAATTTGGCTTCAAAAATCAATTTAGGAATGTGATTTTTATTCTTGGCTTGGGTAGGTTTTTATTTTATAAGTCAAACTTAACTAAATTGTGCACAACTAAAATTATTACCAAGTCTTAGCAGACTACCTAATACTGGTAAAACTCACTGAGTTAATATGAGCTTGACCAGGTCTCCGGATAATTATACTTGACTCAACCAATCAAACCAAGGAATACTCAGAAGACTCGGCATGTCTCACAATTATGATCCTACATTAAAAAATGTCATTTGATACATGGTTCCATATATCAATAAACAAAACACCTTATCTTTGAGTAGGAGGGGAAAAACCTTGCATAAATCCCTGTGTTCCATAAATATCCATTAGCATAATCTGTCCATTAAATGGCACGTCAAAAGGACTTGGTCCATAACCCATGTATGGGATACCACCATTGCAATCCATGTAAGAATTTTATCCCCACTGTGCACCTGACTAACAAGTGTTATATGCAATAGGTTTAGCATATGACATCATATAGTCTCCAGCTCAAAAGTCCTATGATTCTCCAAATTACATCTCATTGGCTCTAACAATGATAAAGCACCCAACATGCATCATTTCCAAATATATTCATTTGATTGTAAATAAGAAAGGAAATTAGAGTCGGAATGGAGAATACAAAGGTAAGAAAAATCTAATTACACTTTTCAAAACATTAGTTTCCCAAGCAAAAAGTAATATAAAGATGAAATACTAGTAGAAACTTGTCAAGCTCGTTTCTTCTTCTTTCTATTGAAAATAAGAAAAGAAGTAGGAGATTTCAACACTAACAAATAGGAAGAAAATTATATAAGCGAAAAGGAGCTATATCAAATTTTTTTGTAGGGAAGGTCATGCTTAAGTGTTAACAATCACTACAAGAAAAAAGGACATTGGTGAGGGGGTGAAAATTTTCACCATAAGCTCATTAGTGATGATCAAAAGAGCCTCCGTCACCAAAAACTAAACGTCACCAAAGGTGGCGTCACCAAAAGTATAGGTGTTGTAGTGACATTTAAAGTCCATCACCAATAATGATTTATAACGACAAACAGTGACCGTCATCATTTCATATGAGCAATGGTGATGGACCATAGCCTTTGTCATCAAAAACTAAACATCAATAAAGGTGGTGTCGTCAAAAGTATACGTGTTGTAGTGACATTCAAAGTTCGTCACCAATAATGATTTATAATGATGGATAGTGACCACAACCATTTCATATGAGAAATTGTGATGGACCATAGTCTTCATCACCAAAAACTGAACGTCACCAAAGGTAGCGTCGCCAAAAGTATAGGTGTTATGGTTACATTCAAGGTCCACCACAAATATTGATTATAATGACAGATAGTGACTGTCACCATTTCATATGAACAACAACGTTTTATTGTGATGGATTTTTCATGACCATCACTATTGATGCATATATATGGTGATGTTCAATGACCATCACCAAAAGCTGCATTTCCAGAAGTATAGGTGTTGTGGTGACATTCATGGTTTGTCACAAGTAATGACTATAATGACGGATAGTAACCGTCACCATTTCATATCAACAACAATGATTTATGGTTACATATTTTTGAGGGTCGTCACTAGTGATGCATATACATGGTGGCATTCATTGACCGTCACTATTTTATATTTTGGTGAGGGTCAAAAAATGTCATCAAAGCTCGTTGGTGATGGTCAAAAGATTCTTCGTCACCAAAAATTGATCATTATCATTCCATATGGATGTCATGGCATGATGGAATCGAACCACCAACCTACTGCTTGTAATGCAGGTGCTCTTCCATTGAACTAGCACCCTTTAAAGAATTATACTTTTAAAATTATACCTTGAAACATCATAAACTGTAAATTCTATAACTTTTAATAAATTAAAGTCTTGAAAATATTTTACTAAACAAGCAAAGAGGCATTGAAGCTACGGGTCCCTACCTAATAGTTATTGAAGTTATGAAAAGTGGGTGGAGGGAAAAATAGTTATGTATAAGAGAATCAATATGTTTAGTTGAATACTCAATTATAAGTGAAACTCTGAAGACATTTATAGCCTATAAATTACCTATAACTACCAAATGCACCAAAGATTGCAAAGGAAATGTCGTAAGTGGATAGCATATGGAAGAAGAGGAGGCAGGGACTTGGAACCCTTGTAAATCTTGGCATGCCTT
Source organism: Pinus taeda (assembly GCA_000404065.3). Classification (NCBI taxonomy): domain Eukaryota; kingdom Viridiplantae; phylum Streptophyta; class Pinopsida; order Pinales; family Pinaceae; genus Pinus; species Pinus taeda. The sequence continues at coordinate 226,114 of APFE030177949.1, forward strand.
AGCACTTGGCACATATTAGCTTGTTTGAAATGTCTTTGTATTATCAAGAACATGTTAGCTTGCCCTAGAATTCCCTAACACAACTTAGCAGTCATGACCTTACAACTAGCATTATTTTTTTCCATGACTTGGGAACCTTACATTCACTAGAACAACTTGGCAATCCCTAGTTATCATGCCCTCTGTTACCCTCCACAATGTTCCATGCTAATGAGGAGATCATCAAAGGTAACCACAGACCAAGCTTTCAGTTTGGTAGCTAGCCCTACGAAATTAGAGAGGTCTCCCTCTATGAAATCATCGCCAAGAGATGATTGGAATGTAACGGATTTTAGGCTAGATAGCTAGGCTAAGGTGGATTTTTGGAAAATTTAGGGACTTGGAACTCTGTCCATTGGTGTCTTGTCTGGCAGAGACTTTGTCAAGGAGGCAGTGACTTGGAACTCTCTCTAGGATAAATCACCTAACATGCATGACAGAAGCTCCCTAGAATAGAGTACCTCCTACCTAGAAGAGTGTCCCCTACTCAAAATATATAATCCTTCTCTACTGTGCACTTTTCTTAAAGATAAATCTGTGCATAAAATAGTAATAGGAAAAACACCTAAATTAAGAAAAGTGAGCATCTAAGTCAAACTATAAAAGTATGCTAAATATGGCTCTATATATGTTTGGGAAACACTAGACAAACATGCTTGCATACAAAAACCATAAATGCCTAAAATCGAACCATAAGTTTTGAACATTGTTTGGAAGTTTGCCAAACTTTGAACCTCATGTTCAAGTTCAGCGAACCCTATGAATTAGGATTAACTTTATAACAAGATTCATTCAAATCAATTGTCCAAACCTGTAGTAGTATTGCTAGGACAAAGGTGTGTTGATAATTATCTGCCCTACTTGTGCTGCAGTGTGTACTAGTCTCCTCATTCCCCCACTCATTATGCATGGAAAACTTTTGTTGGATAGTGTAGAACCCAACTTTGAAAACCTAGGGAGAAAACATATGAAATAGACAATGAAATGCCTATATTTGTCTTTTATAAAATTCTTATGCATGTTGACCAGTTAGGCTTGGGTGGGTTTGATTGATTTTTCCAAGCATTGGCTGGTTCAGAAATCAATTGACCTGAGTTGACCTATTTTGGTTGGTTCCAAATGAAACTGACTCAGTTAAGGGGTTTGTTCATGTTGACTCGGTGATTCTGAGTCAACTTGGATGATTCATGATACTGTGTTTGTAGTGACTTCTATCATTGTTAAGTCATTCTCTAAGGATCCATATCTTGTAGATTGCTAATATATTGTTGAACATCTAATGGTTTTGTGTCATTCAAAAAACGGCTGCAGTAAGTGCCTATGGTATGTACCCCTATATCTTTTGTTGATAGTTTTTTCTTGCATTACAATGCGGCAAGAATTTGGGTGTAAATTTAAGGAAGCTAATTTTTCTTACAACATTCATTTACTCAAAGCTTTTTGATCTAAGAAGCCATGGATGGGGGTACCTATTTTACCAAAGCTTCCCTAGACTTGGACCTAGTCCCAATTGCAATGAATGAACTACATAGTCCCACTTCTCCATGAGGGGTAAATGGTTTGTGGGAATTGAACCTTAATGGGGAGATTATCAGCCCCCTTGTTTTATCAACCAACCAAACCTCAGTGCACTTTTTAATGATTTTGAAAATGTTTATGAAAATAGATGGTTATTTGATGAAATGAAGTATCTACAAAAACTAAGCATTCAAGAATATGGAGATTATTATTTAATAGAATCTTGAGTTGTTGGATTAAGTTCTCAAATAAAGTGTGATTTTATGTCTTGTTGTTCTTCTATTGGAGCAAAGTTGCATAAAAGTTGTTTTCCTTCTATGATTCTTTGTACAATGTAAAAGTGGGGTGTCCTATAACTCCTACTAAGGCTCAAATCTCCCATAGACATGTTTTGGCTATCGTGGGCCATCTTGCCTACATAAGAAGGCCTCTAGGGGAGTTTTGTAGGTTGAAGCCTAGGATATATTTAGCAGAGTAGATTTAGCTGAGTCTTAACTTTTAGCTAACAAATTATTTTGAGGGTTGTAAGCAATCTACATCTCATTGTCATATTTTCATATTGTGAAGCTTGTTGCCAATTCAGTATGAAGAATTTCAATTAGTTAAGAAGTTGCTTTCCTTTCCCAATTTCTTTCTCTAGGTTGGTTTCATTCTGAAGATTTTTTTTTACATATTTTTGGTATATTTACTTTATGTCAATATCTTTTGTTTTGTGACTGCATAACAATTATCACTCCTAACTTATATTTTCTATGTTTTAATCTCTTTATTATCATTGTTCAATATATCATGATGCAAACATGATATCATTTAGGGATACAAGCCAAAAGATTTTGCCAAGTTATATTAGAGCTCATGTTCTGATCAAAACTACTTTGGGACCTGTTTCTATCATGCTCTACTATTTTTCCTATTTTTCCTTCTCCTAGACATCATAATGTTCATTACATCTGTCACAGATAAGTGTTATAATAATATGGAAAGGTTAATAATTTGTTGTTTTGTTCATTCTTGTAGAAAAGTTGAATTTTGTATTCTTGCATCTTCATTATACTCTGTGTGTCGTACTAACTGTTGTTGCTATCTCTATATCTTGCAATCTCTTTTTGCTTTCAACATTGTAACTAAAAATAATAGAAGTAAATAAAGAAATAAATAGTGGATATAATTTCCCTATGTTCACTTTTTGTCCACTTGTTTAAAAATCCTCACAATCCTCATATCCATTGATTATTACTCCCAGATATGTGTACAATAGTCAACTTCCTCTTTCCTTGTATGGTATAAATGGATTGTCAAGAGAAAAACACAGAGCTATGCTATCGTGAGGAGAAACTGCTCTAAACATAATATCGTAGGATCAGCTACAACTCATGAGTAATAGTTATGTCCTTATATTTAATAATATACTTTAGGTTATTTTAGTTTAACAAGTGATGTATGAGCTCCTACCCTTGATTTGCATGTAATTTTATTTTTGTAGCTCCACTTTTCAAGATTGTTTTGCATCTAGATCCAAAAGTTAAATTAGAGTTGGGTGTTAGTATTTCCTTAATTTAACTATGCAACATGGATTCACAGACACCTTGTTTTTCTTGAATTTGTGTATGACGTTGAACAATGCATTGACAATGTTGAGGTGCTAGAGATGTAGATGTTATTTAGAATTTTTGCTTGAAAGGAAAGCCTCTTTTTTTATCTGTTATGCTTTCAAATTTGCATAAATTATTTGTGCTAGTATATCTAGCTATAATTTTGTTAGTACCTTCTTTGATTAGACATTGCTTTTTGATCAAAATCAATTATGTAATTTTTGAAGTAAACTATGTTATTCCAAGTACATAAGGAACATTCTTAGCTTTTTGTAGATATCATTTCCAAGTACAATATTACCAATGTTACAAATTTGAATTTTGCATAACCACTCATTTCTATCTTCCATATGTTTGATGGTGCATGAATTTAGATATCAAACACTTTGGGATGCATCTAATTGAGAACTCAAAAATAGAAAATCCTTCTCCTTTTCTCCATTGAAATTATTCTTGTTATTTCCTCTACCTCTTATTTCGTTTTCATTTAGTTTGATTCTTTTGCAATTCTATTTGTTTCTAATGTCAAGGTATTTCAATGTGACCACTTTTTCAGCAATAATTGCAATGTCTCCATGTATTGTTATGTTAGATGGAATTGTCATAAGATGTACCTTTTATAGGGATATTATTACTCCTCTATTCGTTGTTCCCAGCTCTTCTTCCACAACTTCTACTACAACCTCTTTCCTTTTGTCAAAAGCTTTCTTTCTAAGCTAGTTTTCTCTCACATTCAATCAACATTCAAAAATACCATGTATGTCTAGACTCTAGTTGTGTGTGAGAGAGGGGAGATCACATAAATAATCCATTATCGAAAGAAAAAGTTAAAGCACAACATTTTATGGAGATTTTTTTTTTAATTTCATTACATACCTTAGAAAGTTTGGACGGGCAGAACTGAAGCTTCCCTCTCCTTCCACACTTCATTAAATATGCCCCTTTTCTAATGCAGATGTGGCCTGCATAATCACAATCAGCAAACAGAATATGAAAAGTAAGTTTAACGAATTAAAGTAGATTTGTTATACCTCAAGCAAATGGACTCTGGGAAATTGGATTCATTCTCTACAAAAGATGATATAGCAAGATCTAATCACATTTTTAACTGAAACAAAGGTAAACTGGATTCACTGCAATAGATGATAAAATGAGATCTAATGTCATTTTCAACTCAAACAAAGGTAAGTTGACTAAGCTCAAGCTCCAAAATGATGGCATCCAACTTCTGAGTGGCAATTACTGTATATATCTAGCTAGAGGCTATAACATAAATATATTTTTTATATGTGAAGATAAAAAAATGAAAGGAATGTGAAATTTTGACCATCAACTATAAGTTCTTTTCAAGGACTAGATCAAACCTTAACATTACTATCAAGATAATCAACTCACCCATGCTAGTACACTTCTAGTAGTTTCATGATAAAACTCAAACTCAATAAGCTTCAAACAACATAAATTAACCAACGATATGTCTAAGGTTGGTTACCTAAGGATTATCTCATACTAAATTTAGGGAAGCTTTAGTGGAACCATTGCCAACATGCTGAGGCTTTTGAATGTTTTGAGGGTGGTATCTATTAATTTTAGTCATCCCAACTCAATGGCCTATAAAAATGACTAGATCTCTGTAACTTTTAAGATATATTGAACCATAGAACCAGGAAAGAAAAAATACAAAATAAATAAATCTAAATGATAATGATGGTGCAGACAAGAGTGGGAGTTTTTATTGGGTAGCCAGACACACTAATGTTTCTGTTTCATTATTTGAAAATTTTCTAGCTAGTCATAAGGATAATTATGAGCTTATGCTTTTTCAACAAAATTTAAGTGAGATAAATGATAATCATGAATTTTTTTTGAATGATCATATTTTTAAGGCTTTTAAGTAAAATATTTATTATTTCAAGGTTTTAAGCTAATTGATATTTTCATTTTCACAAGGTATATGCATGAAAGAAAGGAATCTTGTTTACAATGTGGATAAAATTTTGACATTTAGTTAGTCTTTGTCTGCTTCATAAAGTTCCATAACCTTTTGGGAACACAGTTCTTCAACTTTTGTTACAAACATGAGTCCTAGTTGATCTGAGTCTAGAATATTTTAATCCATTTCCAATGTTTCCTTGCAAATTGAATATAATTATGGATTTGCATGTTGTGTATCTTCCTAGGAGATGTAGAGACCAACCAATTGCTTGAAGAGATGTTTGAGCTAGGACAATGTTCATTTGCACCATATGTATCAATACAACTAAGAAATACATTCTACCACACAACATTATAATTGGAGGAATCAAGAGATATTTAACACCTAATTTTAGCAGATAAATGAACATGAATACACAACTTGTGGCACCATAAACACAATATCTTTATTTTTTAGCTCCTCCTCTAAACTTTAGTGCAACACATAGGTCCAAACCATGGCTTACAGCCAATGATTAATGCCACATGCATACTAAGGCTCCTATGAGCACATTATGTCTTTGTCTCTGTTACATAGAGGCAAGAGTGCCCCCTTATACACAGAGATTACAATCATTATATCCTAAATTTCTTGAAATAAATGCATCTAAACCCCCAAATACCAATGCTACCACATTTTTTGGGTGTTAGATACCCACTACACTGTGCATAGGAATCTTGCTTCGCGGTCTTACTGTAATTTCTTTTCTTGCGATTTGGCTCCAAAATCCATCCTTAGCTCCTCATGATTAACAGACCCAACAAATCCCATAAATGGTTCAATAAGTTGGAGGTGTGTCATGCTCTATTGCCCCTGCATCGAGCACAAATCTATATAGACCCGTGTCTGAGATGCCATGTGAAAAAGGGATCTAATCTCATGGAATGCAATAATTTCTTGTTATGTGCATTTAATGGATATTATGATGAGGCGTTGGGACTCTTTTATCAACTTCAAAATGACAAGTATCAACAGATGTAATTAGTGCGGTCATTGCGAGATATACTTAATTTTTTCATAGTGTTGAATCCTTGAAATTCTTTAGTTGAATACAAGTTTCAAAGGTGAAGCCTAACTCTGTTACCATAGCAATTAGTTTTCCTTCATGTGTTCACTTAGTGGCTTTGCAGTGTGGGTATTGAATACATGGGCATGAGGAAGATACCATAACACTTTTATGAAATAAAAGAAGCAGACATTAAGGTAGGCCATATCATCTTCATTGCTATTTTATTTTCCTGCAGCTAGGAAGGACTAGTAGATGAAGGCTAGCATAATTTCAATTGAATTAGCAGAAAGTTTGAGGTGAAGCATAGAGTGGAGCATCATGTTGCATGGTTGACCTCCTTAGCCACTCGAGACACTTGAATGGAGCATATGTGACATTGTTAAAAATATATGCTACTTCCATGGGATGATGTAGTCAACATGAGAAAGATAATGTTAGATAAGGGAATTAGAAAAAAGGAATCAACATCTCATTTTCACAGACAGTTCTAGTTGCTGCTAACTTAGGATGTTTTGAAATATATCATGGAAACTCTTCGACATTGTTCTCGAGTTTTAATTATAATACATCATCTCCATTTGAATGTTGCCTCTTCGAAACCATGGAGAGGAGAGACATGAAGGAGTTACAACTTTTCATACTTCCTCAACAACCCTCAAGGTGGCTAGAAATAGATAATCATGATAAGCTCCAAGCACTACACAAGTCTTGGTTAAAGCCTTATGTTGTAAAAGACAAATTCAGGCAAGTCTTGGGCCAAGTTTGGGACTTCGTTGAGGATTTCGAAAAATTTTGAAGTTAGCTCAAGCTTTTCTATAGTGTTTGGTTATATAAAATCAATGGAGAAAAAAAAGGCATTTTCAGGGAAACAAGCCAGCCTAACAGAGGCCAAAAGTTGGGTTACTGGTTTGAAAACAAGAATTTCAATGTTAATAAAATTGGATGGAGAGGCTAGCAAGGGAACATGAAAAGTTGTTGCCTCAGGGTTGCATATTTTTGTGGGCCTGTTTGTCAGTATTCAAGGTGGTTTTGTGGTCAGAGAACCCTATAGGAGTGCATGATTTGGTGCTACAACACATTTTGCGAGGCACTATAATTGTTTTTGGTGGATTATTTCTTATTCAATTGAGGACTATGTCATGACAAGACTCAGTTGAGAAGACAATGAATTCCATGGATGTTATAGGGATTTGAAAAGAGGTTGCAAGGTCTGGGAGACTATGGAAATGCATATATGCTTTTAATTGATACTTCAAATGTGACCAAGCTTAAAAATCAAAATGTTTCTGATGCGGAAGGTAAAAAAAACAACAACAGAACAAAAAATGGAGACCTTGTGCACCTCCAGAAAGTAGTTCTACATTGCCTCACATCTATTGTAGCTATTGAAAAACTCTCATATATGCTTGAACATGGGAGGAACATGATCACAACAATATTTTATTTCCTTTAATCTCTTAATTTATGAATTTCGTGGCAAGAAAAATCATCATTTTCTTCTTTTATTTGAGCATGAAATGTAACTGGAACCAAACCAGTTTGTATGGTATCGATGGCTTTGCTCTTGTAAAAAAATTGTCATTTGGGTAATTTTTATGGAAGAAATGACAACACATTATGAGGATACAGAATGCAACACTTTTTTTAGCCAATCGATAAGTCTCAAACAAAAGGGTTCCATGATGGAGCACATTGAGGAGTTCCAGAAATTGAACATAAGGGTAAAAGATATTCTAGAGGAGCATAGGGTTGATGTATCCATAGGGATTTTAAAGGATAGTATCCAGCATGAGGTTCGCCTTTGGGAACCTAATTCATTGGAGAAGGCATTCAGGTTAGCAAGAAAAATGGAAAGAAAAATTATGGCAACCAAGAAGCCTACCACTCACAACTATAAAGATGGAAGTGTTGTTGCCCCTAGCCTTCCACAACCTATAAGGTTGACACCACAACAATTAGAAGAAAAAAGAGCAAAAGGGATTTGTTACGGTTGCGATAGCAAATACACTGAACGTCATAAGTGTGCTGAGAAGAAATTATTCTACATAGATTGTGAAGAGGAAGAAGAAAACGAACAAGAAAGGTCAAAATATGAGGATATATTCCAAGAAAAAAGCCTAGATAAAGAAGAAATGAATCTGACCATATCTGGTAATGCATTGGCTAGAATTACCACTCCTCAAAACATCAATATAGAAGGACATATCAAGAAGAAAAAGGTAATAGTGTTGATTGATTCAGGAATTACCCACAATTTTATTCATTGTCAGATAGCAAAAGAATTGAATTGCTTCCTATATCCAGCACCAGAGTGTCAAGTGATGGTTGCAAGTGGAGGAATGATAAATTGTTCTGGAAAGTGCCATAATATCAAACTATCCATAAGATAATATGTATTGAATAGCCCAATGCTTTCCATTCCAATGGGAGGTGTTGATGTTCTACTAGGAGTCCAATGGCTACAACCCTTGGGTACAATAGCTTTTAACATTTAAGAACTTTTCATGAAATTTTCTAGGGAAGGAAAGGAAATAGAATTAAGGGGCATTACAAGGAAACCGGGAAATATAATCAGCTCTAACGATGTGACAAAGATTCTAAAAAAGGAACAATGAGGTGTAATTGCACAATTATGTTCGTTAGATGTTTCCACATCGAAATCATCTATGTCTCCATATCTCCAAAAAGTCTTGGACAATCATTCCAAAGTATTTGAGACTCCCAAATGTCTCCCACCTATTCGTGATCATGATCATGCTATTCATTTGATTCCAGCAAGTGTCCCTCCAAACATCAAGCCATACAGATATCCCTATGCCCAAAAGAGTGAAATTGAACGTATGGTTGTAGAAATGCTAGAGGCTGGTATAATGCAACCTAGCCAAAGTTCTTTCTCTGCTCTATTAGTATTGGTGCATAAAAAGGATGGATCATGGCGCATGTGTCTGGATTATAGGGAGCTCAACAAGCTCACTATTAAAGACAAGTTTCCCATTCCTGTCATTGAAGAATTATTGGATGAATTGCATGGATCAATTTACTTCACCAAGTTGAATCTTCATTCACGATATCATCAAATCAGAATGAAGACTAAAGACATTCTGAAAACAGCATTTAGAACTCGTGAGGGTCACTACGAATTTTTGGTCATGCCTTTTGGCCTTACCAACACACCTTCTACATTTGAAGGTTTGATGAATTCCATTTTCAAACCCTTCCTTAGAAAAATTATCTTAGTATTTTTTGATGATATACTAATCTACAACAAGTCTTGGAAGGATCATGTTGAACATGTTGACAGGGCACTACAACTATGGGAGGAGAAAAAATTATATGCAAAAAGATCCAAATGTTTCTTTGGAGTTCAAGAGGTGGACTATCTGGGCCATATTTTATCTCATGAAGGAGTTAAGGTAGACCCTAGCGAAATTAAAGCCCTTAAGGAATGGAAAATCCCCACATCCATAAAGCATCTGCGAGGATTTCTCGGGTTGACAAGGTATTATCGTAAGTTTGTTAAGAATTATGGGAAAATAATAGCACCTCTAACAAAATTATTGAAGAAAGATGCATTTTCATGGACTCCAGAAGTAACAAAGGCGTTCAAACATCTTAAAGAGGCAATGTGCCAAGCACTAGTCTCAACTGCACCGGACATCACAAAAACCTTTGTTGTGGAATGTGATGCTTCAGGAAATGGAATTGGTGTTGTTTTAATGCAAGATGAAAGACCCATTGCTTTCGAAAGTCATCCAATCAAGGGAAATTATTTACACAAAGCTATTTTTGGGAAGGAAATGTTGGCAATAATACATGCGCTTAAGAAATGGCAACCCTACCTAATGGGAAGACACTTCAAGGTAAAAACGGATCATGATACCCTTAAATAATTTTTAGAACAAATATTATCCTCTGAAGAACAACAAAAATGGGTCACAAAGATGTCGGGTTATGACATTGAAAACATCAACAGAAAAGGGAAGCAAAATGTTGTGGCAGATGCACTCTCAAGAAAGGATGAGGATGTGGAAGCATTATTGTGCATCATTTATATTATCCAACCAAATTGGATAAACGAAGAAAGGGATGAATGGAAGAATGACAAAGAAGTGTGGGCACTTATTCGAAAGTTACAACAAGATTCCAGTACATCAGATACATTTAGCTCGAAAATTGATTCATTATGGTACAAAGATTGGTTATACCTCTGTAAGAATTCCCAATTGAAACAAAAGATTCTTCTGGAATTGCACGCTTCTCCCTTAGGAGGGAACTCAGGATTTTTAAAAACTTACCACAAGGTTAAGAAGGAATTTTTTTGGGATGGCCTTAAATTGGATATTCAAAAGTTTGTGGTGGAATGTTTGGTTTGCCAACAAAATAAAGTTGAAACAATCAAGACACCAAGTCTATTACAACCTTTATCCATTCCAAGCCAATGCTGAGAGGAGGTTTCAATGGATTTTATCATAGGTTTACCCAAGTCCGAGGGAAAGAGTGTCATCATGGTGGTAGTTGACAAACTTGTTGGCATTATGTTTCTGGTATGATTATAGGTTACAGATGTTGTACTTGATGGCAACACCCATGGCAAGGGCTCTCAATATGATGAAAATTAAGAAGTATGCAGGAGAACAGTTTAGAAGATGCGTACCCGCAGGTGCGCTGTGCAGGGACCGCATCCAGACACGCAGGTTACCCATTCATGAGGTGTGTACCCCCAGTGCACACACTTCAAGGCAGTAAAGCACGCACACGTGGGGTTCCTTATGTTTAAACCCTTGGTATTTAGCCAACGGTATTGTGTTACCATTGTTCTGGCCCATGGTATTGTTTTATTTTATTATTATTATTGAGCCCCATGATCCTTAATTTGAGGAAGAGCTTGCCTATATAAAGCAAAGGAGATCATTTGGCTTAGTATGCTTTTGGGTTGAATATCTTAAGATCTGAAATATTTGGGTTATTGTTTCGAAAAGCTTGATCTATATGAAAGTGAAGTGGAAGGCGAATCTGTAAATGGTGATCTCCCGAGTGCTTGATTAGATCTGGGCATCTGTCTAACTGTAGCACACTGGTGATCTGTAAATTCAGCCCTAATCTGATGTACGCAGGTGTTTAACGGTGCCTTTGCGTAGGTACGCAGAGCAGAAGAAGGATAAGTGCGTGAGTACGCAGGGGCAATAAAGGCGCAGTGTGTGGGTACGCTAAGGCGACGAAGGAGCAGTGCGTGGGTACGCAGAGCGATGGTGGTTCAGGTGCGTACGCACAGAAACAGTACGCAACATGATAGTGTATTTGGGTGCGTGCCTTCAGTGAAGTACGCGGCGCGATAGTGTATTTGGGTGTGTACTGTACGCAGCACAGTAGAAGAAGCAGTATGTGGTCACGCAGTGCAGTAGAAGGAGCTCTGCGGGTATACGCAGAGAAGCAAAGGGTGAAGTGCGTAGCGACGCAGGCCAGTAAAAGGAAAACTGCGTATATGACTTAAGATCTTCTGTTGACTGAATTTTTCTATTGATAAGGTGTTCTGGGTTCAGTTTTGTTATTTTGATCTGGTTACTGCAGCTGACTGTAATTTATATGTACTTGATGATCATTTGATGTATATGGATCCAGTTTGAAAATTTATGAAAAGTGGTCCTTGTAAAGAAGTAGGGGGTTGTAGCTCCTTTCCA